>LZPO01008467.1:40995-57906 GCA_001675575.1 Neotoma lepida | reverse complement strand
ACTTTCCAAAGTGGATGCCACATGACCAGGTTTTGTGAGAGTAATTTCTTTTATCTATGGGGAATTATTTTGTAGTGCTNGACATCAGGACATCAGGGAATTATAAAGAGACTCTCTTTTCTTCGTCAGATTTCTTTAGTGTTTGTGTATTTAGTGTATGGTTCAAGGCAATTCTTCATTTAATGTGGTCCAGAGTCTTACAGACTTAAAACTATTTCACTCTTACTGCAATGTTCTTCCTCAGAACAAAATTGTATCTTCTCCTTCAAAACCTGGGATCTTAGCTGTATTGTGTGCTTCTCAGTTAGACTACATGTGAGTGTTACAGCTCTGGAAGTAAAGGTATCCTGACTTGTCAGAAAGTCAGGTTATACCTAAAACCACAATAGGACAGCTCAGCTCAGCTCTGGAGGGAGAGGTATCCTAACTTNTTGGGAAGCCAGACTATACGTAGAGCCACAATAGGGCAGCTCTGGTATCAGGGCCAGGGTGGGTTTCTTTCACTATCTCTGGTTTCAGGGCCAGGGTGGGTTTCTTTGGCTGGCCCCTTTTCCCTACGCTACACACCTAAGCCAGCCATTGAATGCTCTCTAACACAANTGACTTCTTCATATTGTCCATCATGATTGTAAAGAACCCATCAATATCTTTTAAAGGCTAGGCTCACAACCGAAATGTCAAGAATCCATCAATAGAACTATCTTTACCTTCTTTCTTTTGGTTTTGGATTATTAATTAAGTATCTAGAAGGGATAAAAAACATGTTTCTTTACCACTAAATTGCTAATTGCTGAATAGGAACTGGTGTAAAGTATATAAGTTAATATATTTTAGTAATAAAAAATGAAGTTTTGTAAATTATGCAGGAGAGAAAAGTTTTATAATATGATTTTTGTATTAATAGTGTTATTTATTGTTTAAGTATTCTTAGTCCACAAAATGTCCTGAAAATAACACTTTCTCTAAACAATTATATCTCTAACATAATGTCACACTTGAAAAACTCTACACCTGGCCTTTTGAAACAAGTTTAAGTTGAATGTGGGTACAATGAATATATTGTTAAAATTACCTTCAGAAAGAAGTCAATTTTCATATAATAAATATACNTTTATAAAAATTAATAAAGGACAATGAAAAATAAAGCCACCTCATTCTATATATGGTTTATAAGAAACATAAGTGAATTTGTATATGAACTTGTCTCATAATGTAACTCCTTATACATATGTAAACATTTCAAAATCTGAATAATCAATTCTGAAATATTTCTGATCTTGAGTCATTCAAATAAAGATAGTCACTTGTATTTTCATTTAATTTAAGAAATATCCACATTTTTTCTATATTGTTTCCTTGAGCTTCTCTTAATTTTATTATCTTATGAATTAGTGGCTAAGATGTTAATAGGCTGCTAGAAAATGTCTGTTTCCTCGATGTCAGTATTCTGCACTCTTTGTTCACTGTGGCATCATAAACAATAGTGAGGAAATAGTAACAGTCTAAGTCTCCATCANCTGATGAAATGATGAAGCCAGCATGGACACAACTGTGTCCATGGAAGAATATCTATGGAAGAATGTCATAGAAAGAATAAGACAGCACAGGAAGAAGTAGAGATCATCATGCTAGGTGAACATATCCTAGTGTCTGATCTCATTCACCTNGAAAGAACTCAGAGATCCCAATCGCAAAGTAGTGGAGAGTAAAATGGTTACTGGAAAAAAATGTTTGTCAAGGGTGATCAATGCTTACTAACATGTAGTTAATAGGATGAGACATGCTGGCATACTGCCACATGGTATGTTGGCTGTGTAATTAATTTTGACCTATATATTTAAAATTTTAAAGAAAGTATTTTAAGGTTTTCATCCTAAATACNTAAAAAAATTGAAATGTATGTGTGTCTGTTTAGGCTTGTTTAAACATTATTTAATGCATGTAGTAATGAACTTAGGTGGTTATATCTTAATAATTACATTTTCAGTTTTTAACAGTAAATCCACTAAAAAGAGAAAAAAATAATTTGTTTAAAATTTGTGGAATATTTGCTGTAGAAAGAAAGAAAACAAGGTTCATTGAAAAATAGGAAATACTTAAAACATTTTTATTTTTTTAAAAAAGAATATTAATACATTTCCAAAAAATGAGGGTTTTATACAAACTTCAGGCAATAATTCAGAACTGAGAGTTACCATGGTAGTTTACAACAAACTAGAAGAGATAGGAGTAATTTCTATTATGGGTGTGCTAAGAATAAGCCTTGTTAGACCAAACTCACTCTTTTAAGAGGCTTGCCTGGATAGAAAATCAGAAAAAAAATGCATTAGACTGAAATATGCCTATTTCAGTATGGTGCTTACAAGTCTCTCTTGCTATCCTCCTGAATGAGAGGGGGAANTATGAGTGGAATGATTACACAATTAGATGAACTTGTGTCTGATTGAACAACTATACTCAGAGGTTTCCAATTAATGGATCACACCAGTTTTGATGGGCATTATCTTTCATTCTGTGCCTCAAGATAGCACTTTATCCAGAAACTTAAATGAGGATCCTAATGAATATTGATGAGATTTCTGAATGATATGAAGCTAGAATTGAAGGAAAATTAAACCAGAGTCTCCAAAATGGGAGGAAAAATATAAGACATGTAAATGCCTGAACACACATACTCACATAGACACACACATACACAATACACACACATAGACATAGATGCATACTCACATAGACAAACACACACACACACACACACACACCACCAACAATATAAACTCAATTCACATGAATATAATAATAATAGATATAATGACACAGAAATAGGTCTTATCTCTTTAATCAGGTCTGAAGAACTGTGTTCAGTTCTGTGAAGCTGGATTTAAAATAAAATGAACAATAGATAAATGCGGCTAGTAATAATGGCAATAATAATGAACTAGATCAGAAAATAGGATAAAGTTACTGTAGGGATATAGAAATCATATAGTAAAGTGGAGGTAGTTTAAAAGAGAAAAAATATTACAGAAAGAAGTCACAATTGTTTCACACATTTTTAATGAAAAGAGCTTTTTCAAACTGAAAGCAAATTTGAATAAGANGTATTTTTGTTGTACTTGCAAACCATTTAACAATAATAATCTCTGTGGCAAAATGTGTGCAACAAAGTGTGCNACAAAGTGTGTGACCCATCAAGTTTTTATGAGCAACTAAGAGTNAGGGCAAGAGCCTGTATGTTTCGGGTCTTGATAGGACAACCTTAACCAACAACTCAAGNAGATGTATCCCATACCTGTTACTGTGCTTATTTGGAGTCTGGGAANAGCATAATCTCCCATGCAAGGCAACANCAATTAAACTCTTTATGGCTATAAATNAAGTTTATAAAACAGTAGGTTTGTATGTGGTCTTTCCAAGCATCCTTGGTGTTAGTTATTCATCCCTCAACCGTTTCCTCCACCCAACNCTTTCATCCTTCTCCCCACTCAAAATTCCCTTCCCAGGCNGGTACCAACCAGGAACTTTCTTCCCTGCTGCCTAGCTTTCATGCTATCAGTAGGTGATGTAAAGGCTACTGTGTGACTAAAGCCATCAACTGTTTTACCCAGCTGTGAATCCTGCAATCCATGACTTGTGTAGTGAGGTACAATCATGAGTGCATTAGTAACCTAGATGATATGGAATAACCAACAAGTTTCTGAGTAGATTTAAGGCCCACTCTATGGAGGAATTACATGCTTAGCACTGAAAATCTGGTAAGGAATCTATGGTTGGGGAGATCATAGGCCCTATAGACAAAACTATGAAAGCACTACAATTATTTTGCTAAATGGACATATTATCAAAATGCCATCTAAATTTGGAGTCTAGGCTGGTACATTAGTGGAATTCTTAAGCCTCATCTTTGAAATTTCTTTGTGCAGCAGACAGTGGTTAATGTGAACTAGTCAGCATGCAAAAAATGAGTATATATGGCATGATTAGCCAAAAGTAAGACATCTGTGGAGCATCATTTTACCCCAAGGCTCAAGAAAAATTGAGGAGAAAACACTGAAAAGATTGTAAGATCCAGAGGTTAGGGAGGATCAAAGCTAAACTGTGTCTTCTGGACGTAGACATGGCAAGAATATTACACCCATGAACTCACAGCAGCTGTGGTTGCCCGCACAAGAACTGCATAAGATCAAGCCAGTTAAAATTCGGAATTGAATCAAGAAGGGGCTCAAGAGGCTGAGCTCCTAGCTCGGGAGNGGGAGCTTTGGGCAGTTGATAACTTCTGTGGGACAGGGAGACAGTTTTCTTTAAGGGCATGACTCCTTACGGTCCCCACATCCATGGGTATAAGAAGCACAAATTGTACTTAATGAGCTATTAAAAAAAAAAGAAAATGGCTATGAATTTGGGAAGTATAGGGGGAGATAAAAACAGATCTGTGCATAGTTCAGATAAGAAATGAGGAGTAACTATAAACAAAATGCAGTGTATGCATGTTTAAAATTACCAAGATTAATAAAATACTATGCTTTAAAATATTAATAGTGCCATGAAATTGGAAAGATCATTTTCATAGAATTTTTCAAAACCCAGTGTCAGATCTGTGTGGCAGAACTCTTATTGTGGAATATGAGAATGTGTGGGTTAGCTTTCCATCTTTGTGAAATACTACACCAGGTATATTATCAATTCAATTTAAGAAAGGTTTTCATTGTGCACCTGGGAGGATCTGTTTATGAGAAAGAAAGATTAATTTTTCAGTTCCAGAGGTTTTCAGCCCATGGTCACTGGGCCCTGTTGCCTTTCGTTCTAGGGTAATGCAACACCAGGCTGTAAGTTTATGTTGGAACAAGAAGATGAAGCAAAAAATAAGCTAGTGAAGTCTATAATTCCATTATCCTCTTTGCTGGTGCAGTCTGCTAGCTTTTCCCGTTTATCCAAAATCCTTAAATGTTTTACCATCTTCAAANAATGTAAAACTGAAGGCCAAGCTTATAATACAAGAGTCTGTGTGGAACATTCTGAGTGCAAACCATAACAAGATATTTGTTTAGCTTTATACCATGTCTATTGCAGAATCCAGTGCTGTATAGTGAGTCTTATATGACTAAATCACATGTCTTTCATATCACAAAGTTATAATTGTTGAATAGTAATACCTTATTGGAGACCGTTATTTACAATACAGACAGGCTTGTTTTCAATTGAATTAAATATAAAGTAAATGTTTTATTAAATTACATTTATAGTTATACTCTTTGTGCATTACAGTCTACTGCTATGGAGAAATTAATAAATTTTGTTTGTTTTTTTTTCTTGTTAATGAAGGACTAAAAAGGTATCCATGGTGAAATAAAGCAGATAAGCAAGAGATTGTAATTTGTATCTACATCCAACTCAGGCACAAGAATTGTTTAAACTCTACTATGGAAGTAAGTAGAAGTTAATAGACATGTTTGCATGAAAGCTACTTTTTAAACTGATTTATAACTTACACACAGTAAGGAACACTTTGTTATTACATAGCTTTTGATGATTTTACAAACATAAACTAGTTGAATATGCATAACCAAATCAAGGAATAGTTCCATAATCTGTAAAATGCTCTGCCTCCCTTTTGCTGAACAACACTCTCTTCAACTTGAGCCCCTGGCAAATATTTATCTGCTCTCATGTCATGGACAATCCTAGGATGATATTATAGATTATGTCTCAAGTTGAGTCTAGTTTTCTCACTTAAACCATTTTAATAGTGAGAACAAAAAAAGAATTTCAAAACTTGTTGTCCTTCTAAAAACAAAAANGGCAGATTCTGAAAGACAAAACAAATGTTTAATAGTAGGATTCCAATTTACTTTGACTTGAATACTTATTTATTCTCATTTCAGGTAATCATGAATTGTATTTTCACCTGGCACATAGTCTGGAATGAGTAAAAAATCTCACTGTGTCAGAGGTTTTAAAGCACCAATGTGCAGAATAATTGCCATCTGAAGTGTAGGTATGAAGCTCCTGATAATTCTCAGGGGGTAAGGGACAAAGGCATGCACTTGCTTTCCCAGCAATATCTGAGTACTATACANGGAAGGTTCCTCNATGAAAGCAAGAGCTGCACCACCTGAGAGAATGCCCACACCTCAGACTACCACTCATCCTGGGGGCCAGCGCAAAGAGGGAGCAGAAAACAGTGCATCCAGATGTGCATGTTACCCAGACAGCTGGTCGAACTGTTCCCATTGTAGTCCTCTGCTTCAGACAAGATGTTTCCATTGACCAGGCTGCCACTGAGGCTGAGCACTGACTCTTCAGTGTGGATCCAGCCCAGGACCTAAGGAACCACCCAGCACACAGGTAAATGGTCTTCTGCAGCGTTCTCAGAGCTGTTACCATCTCTACAAGTACTTCAGTCAAAGGGCTGTCTTTTATTCTCAATTAGAAAAAGGACAGCAAGGGTCTTAAATGGTTTCCTTCCCAAACCGAAAGGCAAATTCTCAACTTCAAGCATCATTTCCCTCCTCCTACCACCTACCTCCTTTCTAATGTTTCCCCCAAATTAATTAACATTGCTTCATCTGACTGTATTGCATAATCTAAAGTTCTTTCTCAAATATAGGATGATATAAATAAATTCCAATTATTGGTATCCTTTTCTTTATTGCTTTTAGGTAAAATAACAAGTTGTTGAACTCTTCCACATGCCTTACGACTCTTGTTAGAAATAATCTTTTCCACNGGGCGGTNGTGGCGCACACCTTTAATACCAGCACTNGGGAGGCAGAGGCAGGCGGATCTATGTGAGTTCAAGGCCAGCTTGGGCTACCAAGTGAGTTCCAGGAAAGGCACCAAAGCTACACAGAGAAACCCTGCTCAAAAAACCAAAAAAAAAAAAGAAAAAGAAATAATCTTTTCTTATCTAGAATGGCCATTAAAATGAAGAAAAATAGGGATGGCAAGATGGCTCAGCAGTTAAGAATATCCACNTTGGGCAGCTCACAACTGCCTATAACTCTAGCCCCAGGGGAGCCNAAGCCCTTTCTGGCCTCTGTGGGCACATGCACACGTGTGGAGTACATAAACTCATGTGGTCACAAATGCCTACACATAAGAAACAAAAGTTCTACCATGTCATAGGCTGCATTGAGATGTCACAATCAAGATGAATATACAGAAATGGCAAAAAATTAGTTGCTACAAGAATCAGTATTGGTGGCCAGCAAAATGATTGAACAGGTAAAAGTACTTGCTGCTGAGCCTGATGACCTAAGTTAACTCCTGGGACCCACATGGTAGAACAACTCCTACAAGTTATTCTCTGACCTGTACACATGCTACATGGCACACATGCCTTCTCCCCACAGAATAANAAAAGAACTTCAATGAAGAAAGATCACCTTTTGAACAAAGGGCATCTATGCTGCTAGCCATACTCTGGAATTGGGGCTGGAATTAAACTTAACCATTTATAAAAATCAATTACAGTGTTGTACAACAATATAGTATAGTGATAGATACATCATAGTCCTAGCTGTACAAAAGGTATAAAACTTCCAGAAAAAAAGTGTTTNCAAGTTTTTCAGCAAAGCATTTTTAGAATTAACACAAACTAAACAATTCATGGAGCNAAGAGTTGACAAATAGATCTTGCCAAGATTAGCACNATCTGTTTTGCAAAAGTGTTAAACAACCAGAAAACATAAGATGGATAGAGAATATTTTGACTATTATCCAGTGGGATCAGGATAGAGAATATATAAAGAATTCTCAAGTGAGGAGGTGACAGCATTTCAGGAACTATGAGCACAGGCAGGAAAAGGAAAGCTGGAGAATATCCTGGGCTACATGGTGCGACCTGCATTAAAACAACAATCTCTCCTCTCTCTCTCTCTCTCTCTCTCTCTCTCTCTCTCTCTCTCTCTCCTCTCTCTCTCTCACACACACACACACACACACACATCACCTCTTTATGGTAACCTGTACCAGACTTGCACAGATTACATCTATCACACCTATAACGGTTTCATCTTGGATGAGGAAGTGGCTTATAAGGCCCTATCCCTCCCTAAGGGACTTCAGGAAGTTAATAGTTGATGACAAAGGGATATCATTTTGTTCTGCAGTGTAGCCAGAGATAAGCTGCCCTTGTACAAGTAAATAACTCCTCAAGAAACTCTAATCAAACACAGGAGGTCACACAGAGAATGACATATTGAGAAGAGTTTTATTGAAGGGGGAGGGGGTGAGCCAGAGGAGTGAGACATTAAAATGTCTAAAATTCATTACATAAATTTATAAAAGCTATTAAACAGTAAAATATTGAAAATAAATATATCATCTCTCAAAATTCAACAATTAAAAATTCTGAAAAANGGATAAAAGATATACTCAGTTCATTGAAAGTACACACAAATAGCAAAAATGGCACAAGCAAATATGTTCAAAATTATTAGCCTTTAGAGAAAAAGNCAACTTAAATCTACAATGACTAATTAATGTAGTGATCATAGCAAGTAAAAGTATCAATAGCAGAGAAACAGGATCATTCCATCATTACTGGGGAGACTGCAGGTGGTATAGCCATTCTGGAAAGCAGTAGACATATTCTTTACAAATTAAACATGTAATAAANATTCTTTAACCCAGAAAGTACTCAGTAGATATTTATCTCTGAGAAGTGAAAAATGTATGTTCATATAAGAATAGTTATGTGAATATTCAACTATATCTATTGCCTATACATAAAAGTATTTGTTTATACATGAAACTGAAGTCTGCCTAGAAGTCTGACCTTGAGTTCATCCATAGTGTAGCACACTACTGAACAATGGAAGACTAAACATTAGATGATGCAAAGTACAATGATATATATATATGAATGAATATGCAAGCATTCCTCTGAGTGGAAGAAAGTTTACCTTTCAACTTTGTACATTATATTTCTAATATAAAATGTATTAAAAGAACAAATTACCAGAAATGGATAATATAGGCATAGTTGTCAATGATTAAACCAGACACAGAGTGCAAAAAGGAGGGTGTACATGTAACTGGGAAATGACACAGCAACAATCCACTTGTGATGACATTTCTACTTANGGGGTAATGCAGTTGATGCTCAAACACAGAAAGAAAAGTGTTGAGAACTGGTTCACAGGAATATCATCAGTAAAGCTGGAGAGCTATGAAAAATATGGCCATATAATTGTAGCATTAATACCTAATGCATTGTATTGCTGATGCTGCGGCTGGGATCTCACTGGCCCTGAAACCCGGGAGACAGTGGGTGAGAAGATGTGGAGGCAACGACTCAGACTCCAGGAGACTGCAAGCAAGCTCCTTTATTAAACAAAAGGCTGGGGTTTTTATGTGGGGCTGTTCGGGGGCTTTTGCTCCTTGAGCTGCTGTGGTGTTTCTTGGTTGGCCCTGAGTTGCATGTCATCGTTTTCCGGTTTGGAGCTTATGGGACAGGTTTCCTCTGGCCAGAGCACTTGATGCGCATGTCACAGCTCATTGTTTGCTTAAGGCGTGGCTCAGTGTTTCAGCCTTACCCGCCTCAACATTGTATTGTAATTTTGCAAAACATTCATTACATTGGAGTAAGAAATACCAAGTTTTCAGATATTTNTGCCAAGTCCTTACATACAGCTCGCATAATCCAAGCTATTCTAAATTGTAAAATATAATATAATTATAAATAAACAATGTAAGCACTACAATAAAAATAGTAATTAAAATTTTAAATGAGCTTCAATTAAGAATAAAACAATGCAACACATAAAGACTGGAAATTAATAGTCTTCCACAAACTAAAGAGTGGTATGGGTTTCATTTGAAAAGCACACAGAATGTAGGAGGACTGAAATCAGCATCATCATAACTAGATATTTATCTTTGTGAGGGGTGTTGCCTATGAGACAAATGCCTGAGAGAGTCACATAACAAAGAAGATTTATTTGGGCTCAGCATTTTGGAGGTTTAAGACCATGGTGGATTTGGGCCAATGGATTTAGAATCTGATGAGCAAGCAGCATAAGANCATAGGANACATGGTGTTCCCTTCCCCATGGCAGAAGAAGACAGAGGGAAAGTTCTTAACAAAGTGTACCCTCCAGCAAGACAGCCCTACTGACTTTCTTCNTCAAAACAGGCCCAACTATGACTTAGATGCCTCATGATTTTTGAGATAGCAACTTTTACTAGCCTTCAAGAATGTCAAGTTTTCTAGGCTGGCTGAGAAGTCAGCCCCAGGGAACCATCTGCTTTGTCTTTCCCAAGGATGATCGCAATTTGAGTCCATCATGCCAAGCTTTTGAATTTTTTTTCCAACAATCAAAACCACCGCTGAACACTCATCCTTATGACATGTTATAAGTATTTTACATATCTAAATGGAAGAATCAAACATTATTATTTAAAGAGCAATCTATAATTCAGATTGAAATCGTCACACTCAACAGATTCCTTCCAGAATATCGGTATAAACTACCTTCTACACCAGGCTTAACTAGCTTGAATAAATCAATTTCTCACCCAAACTGGGTGATAGTGAATACCAGGCCTGCCATTAGCAGTTCATATATATTGTGGCCACAAAAATACNTATGTCCTTCTAGTCTCAAATCATCAANTACCATCTCTACATCTTCACAGGCATCTTTTAAAAGCTTATTGTTTCTTACACCCTGGTTAGAAAAGCTATAATTTCCCGTCTGAGTTTCCAAGTCATTATGTTAAACATTAACTGCTCCTTAAAGGCTGTGTCACAGAATTTGAGTTCCATATGCTTAACAATCTCATAGACATTCTTCTAGGAAGAGACCGTTATTCTTTAGAGTCTCACATACATAAGTGAAGAGANCATATTTATTGTAGTCACTTTCACAAGGAAATGCCTTGATAGCCTTAGACTGATTACTCTTTATTTACATACATCAGGCTATCAGATTTATATAAAACCACTTCTCTCAACTTTTTGTAGCAAAAGCCATTTTCAGCAAACCCTGAAAGATTTTTCATAAAACAAAAAGAGAAATAAATAAACCAACTGCAGGATTCATAGAAACTTTACAATATGCTTTAAGGCTGAGGAAAAAAACTATCATCTTATTTAAGCCATGGTCGTTTGTTCCTAGTCTATTACAATCATATCTCAATTGTCCCTACTCTCAACAGTCACAGCTCGTTGTGCCCATGTAGTGTTATGACACTAAAGTGTACTTTTAAAAGAAAAACAAACAAAACTGCCTCATCTCATCATGGTTCTCTTCTGGTCAAAACTTTCCTATAGGTGTGCTTCTCAAAAAGAATATGAAGCCCTGTAGAAGACTACCTTTTGCTGCCTCCTCTCCCACTCTGTCCTATCTCAAGCATATGGCACAAAACTCCTACAGCTTCACTCACCACCCCATCCACTGTCTCAGCTGCCAAATTCTGAAGGAACTTCCTGGGAACTCACTGGCACAACATGCTAGGGAACCAAGTAGGCAATCTTCAGACTTTTACCTCTCTGTCTTCACCTCCAAATCCAATTCCCCAGTTTTATCACCAGTTCTGTATGGAACCAACTGATGCAGCCTCTCTTGCTTCCCTGCCCTTATCTCCAGTGGATTACAAATCTTCACCTCCAAACTGCCTTCCCCATCTCATTGCTTTATTCCAGCACTCAACTGCAGCNGGTATTCCTTGGGAACCTGCAGGCCACTCGGGTCAGTGAAGTAGGTATTCTAACTGCAGATCTTCAACTCTCCCTCCATTCTTCCAAGTCCAGTCCCCTAGCCTCATCCCTGGGTCTGAAGCAGACTACCTGTTGTGGTCTCTCTTCACTCTTTGCTCCCATTCCCAGGGGACTAAGCAGATGCTGGTGGAACANGCTTCTTTCTGAGGGTGAACCCCCTCAGACACTCTACCTCCTAGCCCATCCTCATTCCTNAGTGTCAGCTCCCAAAACCTAGAAACACATTTTTCCTGGAATCCTTAGGGGGCATAACTATCAGGATCCCAGAAGAATTCCCTGTCAGGCAACACTTAGCTACCACTCTTTCTAAAGAACCAGAGAGCACAACACAAACCAAGGAACAAAACTTCTATGAAACAAACACAAGACCATATAACAGTATGTAGAATTAAAATTTCTCAAACCAAGATGCCTAGACACCAGCATTAAAACATAATTAATAACAGCCAACAAGCTATGTCTCTACTACAGCCCAGCAACCTAGCACGGTAGTCCCTGAGTATTGCAACATAGCTGAAGCAAAAGAAAAAGAGCTTAAAATAGCCTTTATGAATACAATAGGGATCCTGAAAGGGAAGGTAAATAAATCCCTTTTAAAAAATCTGTGAAAACACAAAGAATCAATGAAAGGAAATGATTAAAACAGTTCAAGATGTGAAAGTGGAAATAGACTTAACAAAGAAAACCCAAATTGAGGTAAATCCAGAAATGAAAAATTTAAGAACTTGAACAGGAATCTTAGAGGCAAGCCTCACCAATAGAATACAAGAGATGGAAGACAGAATCTCAGGCAGTGAAGACACGATAGCAGAAATGGATACCTCAGTCAAAAAAAATGTTCAATCTGAAATAATCCTGTCACAAACATCCAGGTCACCTGGGACACTATGAAAGACCACATCTAAGAATAGTAAGAGTAAAGGAATGGAAAGAAACATAGGTAAA
The DNA here is from genome assembly GCA_001675575.1 of Neotoma lepida. Classification (NCBI taxonomy): domain Eukaryota; kingdom Metazoa; phylum Chordata; class Mammalia; order Rodentia; family Cricetidae; genus Neotoma; species Neotoma lepida. The sequence goes on along the minus strand of LZPO01008467.1, from coordinate 45,236 downwards.
AGGCACCAAAAATATTTTCAGCAGCATCATAGAAGACAATTTCCTGAACCTAAAGAAGTAGATGCCAATCAAAGTACAAGGAGTGTAAAAAACACCAAATAGACTGGACAAGAAAAGAACATCTCCTTGGAACACACTAATCAAACCACTAAACATACAGAATAAACAAAGAATATTAAAACCTACAAGTAACATATAAAAGCAGACATATTAAAATAACACCTGACTTCTCAATGGAGACTCTAAAAATCACAAGTCCTTGAACAAGTGTTCTACAGACTCTAAGAGACCACAGATGCTATTGCAGACTACTATTCACAGCAAAACTTCTAAAGACAATAGATGGAGAAAGAAAGGCCTTCCAGAGTAAACTAAAATTTAGGCATATTTATCTACAAAGCCAGCCCTAAATAATACACAAGAAGGAAAACTTTAGCCTGAAAAGGCTAATTACACCCAAGAAATCACAATGAATAAGTAATTTCATACCAACAAATCAAAAGAAAGTAGAAAAGCCCCAGCACATCAATAAAAAGGCAATCAACAAACACTGCTCATTGAAAACTCTCTACAGTACTGAAAGAGATGACTGGGAAGAAGGGATGGGCATTTTGGGATCAGGTATAAATTTGGTACAGGGGAAACTTCCATGAATCTACAAGGATGACCCCAGCTAAGACTCCTAACAATAGTGGATCTGTAGCCTGAATTGGCCCTCTCCTGTGATCAAATTGATGACTACCCAAATTNTCATCAAAGAGCCTTCATCCAGTAACTGGTAGAAACAGATGCAAAGACCCACAGTCAAATATTAGACCAAGCTCAGGGAATCCTACTGACAAGAGTGAGGAAGGATTGTGGAAACCAGAGGGGTCAAGAACATCACAAGAAAACCCTTAGAAACAACTAACCTGGTTCACAGGAACTCACAGAGTCTGAACCAACAACCAAGGAACCTGTATGTAGAGGGCCAAGAAACCTAGGCCCTCTACATACATGTGACAGTTGTGTCATTTGGTCTACTTGTGTGATGCTTAACAATAGGAGAAGGAGCTGTCCCTAAAGCTTTGNCTGGCTCTTGGGAACCTATTCCTTGTATTGAACTGTCTTGGCCAGCCTTAATACAAGAGAAAGTACTTAATCTTACCACAACTTGATATGCCATGCTTTGTTGTACCTATGGGAGGCTTGCCCTTTTCTGAACAGAAGCAGAGGAGGAGTGGATTGGGGGGGAACAGGGGAGGGAGGGGGGACTGAGAGGAGAGAATGGAGGGTAAACTGTAATCCAGATGTAAAATAAGTATGTAAATTTTTAAAAAGGAAATTAAAATATCATGCTTCATTCTATATGACTACCACAGATTGAAGATGGATGTCAACAAGAACAGAAACAACAGAAAGCTTACAAACTCATGAAGACTAAACAGCTCACTAAAAAATAAAGTAATTTAAAACTTTNTAGAATTGAATGAAGATACAACATCCTCAAACTTATGAGACACACACACAAAAGGCAAATCAAAGAGTCATATAAAAAATTGGAGAGATTAGTAACTTAATAACATACTTGAAAGTTCTAGAAAGAAAAGAAGAAATAACTCTAAAAATGAGTAGATGCCAAGAAATAATCAAACTCAAGGCTAAAATCAATAAAATAGAAACAAACAAACAAAACAATAGAAAGAATCAATGAAGCAAAGAGTTGATTCTTTGAGAAAATCAATAGTATTGACAAAACCCTTGCCAAATTAACTAAAAGGCAAAGAGAAAAAGTTAACAAAATTAGAGACAAAAAGTGATATAACAACAGACACCGAAGAAATCCAGAGAATCATAAAGATATATTCTAAAACCATGCTACCACAAAATTGGAAAAAAATAAATGAAATGGATGATTTTCTTAATATATACCATCTACTAAAGTTGAATCATGATCAGATAAACAATTTAAGCAGACCTATGATCCCCACTGAAATAGAAGCAATCATTAAGTCTCACAACTCCCACCTCTGTCCCCCAAAAAAGCCAAGGGATAGGTGGTTTGAGCACAGAATTCTACCAAACTTCCAAAAAAGAGGTAATGCTAATACTTTTCAAATTATTCAACAAAATATAAACAGAAGAAACAATGCCCAATTCTTTTTATGAGGACAGTCACCCCATTACTTAAACCACGTAAAAAACCAACAAAGAAAGACAATTACAGACCATTTTGCATTATGAATATACATGCAAAAAATTATCAATAAAATACTTGNAAAATGATTCCAAAAGCACATTAAAAATATTGTCCTCCATGACAGTTTATAGCAAGCCCATAGCCAAATTAACTTAAATGGAGAGGAACTCAAAGCAATTCCACTAAAATCAGGAACAAGAGAAGATTGTCTACTCTGTACCTATTCAATATAATACTTGAAGTATAAGCTAGAGCAATAAAGCAACTGAAAGAGATCAGGAGGATGCAAATTTGGATGGAAGAAGTCAAAGTACCATTATTTGTAGATGGTATGATAACATACATAAATTACCTTTAAAATTCTATCAGGGAATGCTTACATCTGATAAGCACCATCAGTGAAGTGGCTGGATACAAGATTAACTCAAAGAAATCAGTAGTCCTCTTATATACAAATGATAAATAGGCTGAGAATGAAATCAGGGAAACAATGCCCTTCACAATAGCCATAAATAATGTAAAACACCTTGGGGTAATTCTAATCAATCAAGTGAAAGACTAGTATAATAAAAACTTTAAGTATTTGAAGAAATAAATTGTAGGAGATATTAGAAGATGGAAAGATCTCTGGTGATCATGGATCAGTAGGATCAATATAGTAAAACTGACCATCCTACCAAAAACAATCTACACATAAAATACAATCTTCATCAAAATTTNAACACAATTCTTTACAGACCTTGAAACGANAATATACAACTTCATATGGGAAAAAAGAGTACTTCTGGAAATATCACCATCCCTGATTCCAAGCTGTTCTACAGATATATAGTAATAAAAACAGCATGGTATTGGCATAAAAATGGGCACATTTCTCAATAGAAGCAAATTGAAGACCATATATAAATCCACACAACTGTGGACACCTAATTTTTGATACAGAAGCCAGAAAGACACAATGGAAAGAAGAAAGCATCTTCAACAAATGGTGCTGAACTAACTGGAAGTCTGCATGTAGGAATGCAAAGAGACCCATATTTATCACTGTGCACAAAACTCAAGTCCAAGTGAATCAAAGACCTCAACATTATACCAGATACACTGAACCTGATAGAAGATAAAGTAGGGATTAGTTTTGAATGCATTGGCACCNGGGACAACTTCTTGAACAGAATACCAATAGTGCTGGTATTAAGATCAACAATTAATAAATAGGACCTCATGAAACTGAAAAGCTTCTCTAAAACAAAGGATACCATCAATAGGACAAAATGCAGCCTGCAGAATGGAAAAGATTTTGACTAACTCCATATCCATAGAGGACTAATTTCCAAAATATATAAAGAACTCAAGAAACTAGACATTAACAGAGCAAACAATCCAATAGAAAAATGGAGTATGTANCTAAAAAGAAAATTCTCAATAGAGGAATTTCAAATGGCTGAGAAACAAAGAAATGTTCAACCAGCTTTGCCATCAGGGAAATGCAAATCAAACCTACTTTGAGATTCCATCTTAACACCTGTCAGAATGGCTAAGATCAATAACACAAGTGACTGATCATGCTGGCAAGGGTGTGGAGCAAGGGATGCTCNGTTGCTGGTGGAACTGNAAACATGTACAACCACTACAGAAATCAATATAGTGGTTCTTAAGAAAATTGTGTATTGATCTACCTCAAGACCCAGATACACCATTCTTGCACATATACCCAAAGGACACCACATCCGACCACAAGGACACTTGCTCAACTATGTTCATAGAGCTTTCTTCATAATAGCCATAAGCTGGAAACAACCTAGATACTCCTCAACAGAAGAATGGATAAAGAAAATGTGGCATGAGTCCCAGGAAACTCCAACCCTCTCGGCAAGGCCCCAGCTGCCAGCCAGCAGGGAAAATTCCTGCAGGCAGGCTCACCCACCAAAGGACTCCATTGGACCCTGCAATCTACAAAACCCAGGCCCCATCTCCTACCCATCCCCCTGCTGGACGACCCCAGAGACTTCCTGAAAGTCAAAATCTGCTCTCATTGGACCAAGAGAGTGACATCTTGAGACCC
>LZPO01008467.1:20513-32942 GCA_001675575.1 Neotoma lepida | reverse complement strand
AAACCAGCAACTACAACAACAAGAAAAACAGGATATCTAAAACACTCCTGAATGGTAAAAGGACTCCTGGAGGTAAATTATGGAGCTAGAAAAAAATCATCTTGAATTAAGTAACTCAGATCCAGAGACAAATATGGTATGTAATTGCTTATATGTGGATGTTTTCTGTTAAGTCAATGATAAGCAAACTACAGTCTAGATAACCATCAAGATAGGGACTAGGGTTAGGGATGTATCTCCCTAGGAAGAGGAAATCAAAATGAGGTACAGATGGATGAGAGGAGGAGACTGAAATGTGAGAGTCAAACAGAAAAATGGAGGGAAGGGAGGGTGGTGAGGGAAGCATATGCATAGTAAGGCCTAACACTAAGAGTCTAATACTTAGGGCCATTTGAGGGGTTGGATGGAAACCTAATACAACCTAATACAATTATAGAATATTTCTATAATATATACAGATATAAAGGCAACCTAATGGAAACTGCCAAATAATGAGGGAGATAGAGCCCCAACTATACGTTTATCATCACCAATGAAGCTTCTAGTACCAGGAATGGGTTACATCTAACTGAGTTGTTGGCCAAAGAGGTCCCATGAAACCCCTCAAAACCCAGTCTATTACCAAGGCTCTCCACACACTGATAGTATAGCCCTATTGGTGATTACAACACTTACACAATTCACTGAACACTTGTGAAATTGATCCAGTGGCTATCTGGAGCCTTCACCCCTACAGACTAGTATTCCTTTTACTAGAAGGTACTCTGCATGCTACCAATCCAGCTACAAATCATCTGTTCTACAAGAGTGACCTACCTTCAAGATATGCTGGTGCAATAGTAGCACAAAATTTGTGGGAGTACAAAACCAATATTTGATTTGTCTGAAGGTCCACTCCATGAGATGGAACCAATGCTACTTGAGTGGCCAAAAACCTGAGACTGTATGGGTCAGGGACTGACAGCGCTTCTATAGGAACACCAACTACTACTGTTTTGGTTTAAAAAAAAATGTAGCAATAAAATGACTTCTAATGACATTCTGCTGTACTCATTGATCTATGCCTTGCTCAGCCTTCATCAGAGAAGCTTCCTCTTGCAACAGATGGGAATAAATAAAGAGACTCATGGAGAGACAATATGTAGAGAGTGAGAAATCATGGAACACTCAGCCCTAAAAGGAATGTCTCCATCTAATCCTTCCCCTTAGGTCTCAAGGAACTCTGCACACAATAAAGCAGTAAGAGTGAATATAGGAGCCAGAGCCACCGGGTATGGAGGACACAAACAAATCAAGATCTTCCAGATACAACAGGGCTGGCACACGTATGAACTCATAGATACTCTGGCAGTATGGGTCTGTACCACATGGTTTTCTAGAACTGAAAGGGGAAGTGAACACATGGCATCGTATCTAACACAGGAGCTACTGCAACTGATAGCCACTTGCAAACAAAAAATAAGTTTTATCCAAGGGAGACTTTTTAGGGAAACAACCACTCGTAAGTCTAGGTGCTGCACCCAACAGTAGATGGCCAACACAAAGTAAACTCAACTGCATCTTTGCAAGTTCTTGATTTCATAATGTTAAGTTTGGCTTTTTTAAAAAAAAACAACAAAAGAAGAAAAAAAAACCTTACAGTTCTTTGAGTATATATTGTCTACCAGTTTGGGTTTTTTTTTGTGGGATTCCTGTGTTTGCAAACATGTGTGCCTCTGCATCCATATGTGTTTCTTGTGGTTTTTTTTCCCTTTGGCTTATTTCCTTGTTTGGTTATTTTGTCATATTATAATTTTTTATTTACTTTATTTTGTTATTATACCTTAAATAACTGTTTGTTTTTAAGGAGAGACAGAAAGGGTGGAGAGGAACTGGGAGTAGAAGGATGGGAAACCCTAATCAGAATATATTGTGTGAAAAAACTATTTTCAATAAAAGAAAAAAGAAATAAGAGTGTAGAGATGGATTGTACATTGACACAACCACATTAACCTAGACACATAGAGCAGAGCAGGCCACATTTGTCTGCTCATAGATATATTGCCAACCCCAAGAATGGTACCACATATTTAGTAATAATTAGTATTAACTAGTAGTGACTAAAATAATAAAATCATTTCATAATTCATAAGTTTCTACCAATGCTATATTAGATTTAATTGTAGGTCATTGTTGAGTTTCATATTTAATAGAGAATTACCAATTTTTAAATCTAAGATAATTAAAATAAAACTGATTTAGACTAATTGCATGATAATAAGTCAATTAATAAATCCATAAATCCAATTCACTTTCCTATATTGTAATAAAAATCAAGTAAGAAATAGAATGGAAAAATATTCTTGCATATAACACTAATAGAAAGTATAGTAAGCTAAGAACGAAACACAAAATTTTAAATTTTAAATAAAGATGATGTCAAAATTGCACTACATGCACAAAACAACTTTTATAAATGGAAAATTGTACTCTGGTCTAGTTATTATAAATTATAAATTATAAATTTCTTATAATTTATTCATAATTTCAGGATTTCTATTGCTGTCAAAAGGCACCATGATGATGGCAACTCTTACAAATGAAAATATTTAAGTGGGGTGGCTTACTTACAGTTTCAGAAGTTGTTAGTTGATTATCATCATGGTTGGATATGGTAGCATGCAGGGTGACATGGTGATGGAGAAGTAGCTGAGAGTCCTACATCTTACAGGCAACAGGAAATGGCCTGAAAGTCACACTGAGGGAAGCTTGAACAAATAAGTCTTCAAAGGCCATTCCAAAGTGACACACTTCCTCTAACAAGGCCACACCTACACCAACAAGTCTACACATCCTAGTAGTGCTACTCCCCTTGGGGACCATGCTTTTCATCATCACATATAATGAATTTATAAATAACATAAAACTGAAATTATCATAACAATGAAAAATTTAAGATAATGTGGACAAAATAATTAACTTTATTTTGGCAGGGGATGAGTTGAAGTCACTGTTGGGTAAAAANTGTAAAATGTGATGAATTAGGTCAAAGAAGGTCAGTCTCATTCTACCAGACAGGAGGGGATTTATTGCTTAGATGATAGGAATGGTTGAGAAATTAAAGATTATCAATACAAAAGCACATGCCTGTAACCCCAGCACTTAGGACTGTGAATCAAAAGGAAAGCAAGGTCTAGGCTGGCTTCAGCTATATATTGAGATGCAGTCTCATAAAAAGAACAAACAAATTACCATGTTAGTGTTAATCTAGTCTATATGCTATCATGATCTTTCAGTTCATAATTTTCATTCAGTAAACTTCTATCCCTATTAGTTTGTACATGTCACCCTAGTTAATACCTATATTCTCCATGCATTCTACTTTGATATCATAATCAATCAACATTTATCATTTTCCTGATATGTTACATTCTAAATTATTGANAAAATGTGTCACCTTGAATAGTATTTTGTAACTTACTTATGAAATCTTTCTTTTAAAGTATCTGGCTTATTTTTNAATTATTTTTTCAAATAACTTTTTTCTAGTGCTAGTAATTGAATGTACACATGTATGGCAAGTGCTCTAGCACTGAGATATATACCCATCCCTCTTTTTACCTCATTTTATTCACTCATTTGTTAATCTTTTTGAGACAAGGCCTGGACTAGTGGCCCAGGCTCTTCTTGAATTCACTCTAAATCCCATATTGACCTTGAACTTCTGATGCTTCAGTCTCCTGGGTAGCTAGAATTATAGACTTGTACCATTAAGCTCTGCTNCTATGCTTTAATGTTTTGGAAATTATCACAGAGTAGCTGTATATTTTATGGGCATTAGCGATGTATTGGTACATTTACATATTGTTAGTAATCAGCTTGTCTTTTGCTTATTTTACTATAGGCCTTCATCATATCTGTGTATTAAGAACAAAGTCAACTCTCCTAGATCATTTAAATTATGCAATTAAATATTGCTAACAATAATCACTCTTGTGTACAACAAAATACCTAAGAATAAATATGAAATATGCTTTTCTCTTTAGACATTCCTATCACATACCATAAGTTGCTTTAAAGTCCTGACATGTGTTGAGTATGCATNTGAAGCATGATTTGCTTTTTGTATTATCTACTTGCTGTTTCTCCATATCACACATAAACATCTTATAAAAAGATTCCTCTGCCCTCAAATAACCTCTTATTCCTTGTGTAATACTATATGAAATGAATAATGCATCACATCAATTATATAAACCACTGAGGCAGTTAGTCAAAAATGGTTTCTTTGTGCTTTCTGATGGATCTCAGATTTTATTGATTCATTTTCAATGTTCTCCTTTCACTTTTTAGAGTGCACTTTAATTGTACAAAAGAGTGGCTCTNGGTTATCCCAAAGCATCTTTTTTGTAATGTTTCATGTACAGTATTCTTCTATTGACATCAAGTTCATCAGCCTGTGATTTTCAGTATCACCATTTGTTTTCTGTATTCAACTGAGTTTATTACACATATTCTAGAACCTCTTTNCATCTGTGTGTGTCCTTCTATAGCCCCTGGCATTGCTTCCCTAGAGTTATTTAACCCTGAGATACAAGTATAATTTGTCTGATTAAGCTTTGGTTTGATTATTTCATCTTGACTTTCACATTCCTGTTTCCTGGATTTCTGAATAAACAGTCCTTTTCAAGCCTGTGTTATGGTGACGCAACATTAGGAATGTCATCAAAGTTAAGATTAGGCAGTTCTTGGACAATAATTNTATCTTCTCAGGAATTGGGAGGTTACCAAAGGCAGNAATACTTATGTACCTCACTCAGTATATCAAATATATGGGATTAATCACATTGAAAGATATGTGTGACTTGTATGATGACCATGGAATAAAAATGAAACATATTACCTTGTACATCTCCATTCCAGTTCTCCAAGAGAGTTTTCTAATACTCTACATAAAGAAAATGCACACAAACACACATGTATACATACTCACACCAACAATGTTATATATTGCAAATTTGATTTTATGATACAAGAGCCCAATCAAAATGTGTTCATCTTATCAAGTTTGAATAGCATGTGGAAAGTAACTACAATTGAAGGAACTATTAAAAGTCTAAAAGAAAAAATTAAAACATGTATAAAAACTGTGAAATTTGACCCATCNAATTAACAATTTTTAATATTTACTNTCTTGCTTGATAAGCATTTTTAAACTAGGCTTGTGTACCCTATAATATAAATGGTTGTAGGAGAGTTAATGGTGAATGTGTATATATGTAAATACAGGAAAAATAGAAAGAGGCAGAAGTTTGAGAATATGTGTGAAGTGACTAGTATATACTTTAAGGAAATGCTTAGGATATATTTATGCAAATTCATGGCAATTATTTTATTTGTAAGNAATCTACTATATGATATTGAATTATATCAGTGGATTATTAACTATTGATATAATTAAATAGCATTATTAAACATGTGATATTTGAAGTGGGTAATCAAAAGTATTGAATTTAGTAACCCAATTATTTGTGGTATATTTTGAAGTACTATGGTGATATGTAAAATTAGTTGTACAAAGTATTACCAGTAGAAACACATTGAAAGATAAGGAAATGCTAAGATACATGGTATTTATTAAAAGTGAAAACACANAAAGGTGCTTTAAAATCATTACAGTACTAAAATTTGTGAATAATTTTTAATTGCACTTTCTGAATCCTTTTGGAATTTTCCAAGTCCTTTGTTTACCTTTTGTCAGTGCTCATGTGTTTATTTTATCACCTTAAAAATATTAAGAATATTTTTGGTTGTGAGAACTGGCTTGCCCCAGAGATCAGATCGGTGAATATCCTAACAGTCATAACAGAGCTTTTCTCCAGTGACTGATGGAAGCAGATGCAGAGATCCACAGCCAGGCACCAGGCAGAGCTCCAAGAGTCCAATCAGGGAGAGAGAAGTAGGATTCTATGAGCAAATGCATCAAGATCATGATGGGGAAACCTGCAGAGATGACCAAACCAAATTAGTAGGAACTCATGAAAGTTGGATCAATGGCTATGGGACCTGCATGAGGTTGGGCTAGGCCCTCTGCATGGTGAGACAGTTGTGTAGCTTGATCTGCCTGGGAGGCCCCTGGTAGTGGGATCAGAATCCATCGCTGGTACATGAGTGGGCTTCCTGGAGCCCACTATCTATGATGGGATACCTCCTGCAGCCTTGAGGCATGGGGAGGGGCATGAACTTGTCTCTACTGGATGTGCCTCCTCATGGGAGGCCTGGCCTTCTTGTTGGAGGGACTGGGGCGTGAGTTGGGACGGGAGGCTGAGGAGGTGGGAGGAGGGAAGAGGAGGATCTTTAATTGGTGTGTAAAATGAATAGAAAAGTTTTCTTAATAAAAAAATATTAAGAATAAAAAGCACTGTAAAATAAACAGCAGAAAAATCACAATTCAATGGACACTAATAATGTTAATGAATAAAGTTTTATTTTATANCAAATGTAGACACATNTCTTTTGTTTTAAACTGGGAAAACTAGCTCTGCTTGTTTCTGTGACAATTTATTTTCCAAAAAGAATTGCAGAAAAAGGATTCCATTCACCCATATTTCAGATCTCATTTGATTCCCAACTCCACAAAGAAGGGGTGACTTAATTCCATCACCCCAGATCTGAACTAAGATCATTAAAACCCAAGATTGATGTGTTTGTTTGAAAAGAGCAAATATGTCATCCTTAGCTAAGGCTGCTCAGCTTCATCAGTGATAACGAGATACCAGTGAGAGAGCAGCTAATGCACACAGCGCTGTGACAGGAAGCGACATGGAACACACAGNTGCTNCTGCTCTCAGATTCATTCTTCTGAGCTGTGTTGTTCTGAACCATCATTTAATCANTCATAAAGCAAGTGAGCAACTTGATGCTTCAATGGGAGGCTACAAAACAAAATTTAATTGAGCTGTTCCAGGTTCAAATAGTGAATGGAAATGCAAACATAATCAAAAAAGAGCAAGGGGTGAATTGGATGGATGNATGGATGTAGAGGGATTAAAAAAAAGGGAATGTGCATTAGGCTAAGGAAGGNATTGGCTGATAATATATAATATGAGAATATGTTACCCAGATTTATTTTCCCATACTGTCTCACTTCTATCAAATTCCATTATAAACTCTTTTTATCTATCTATCTATCTATCTATCTATCTATCTATCTATCTATCTATTTATCTACTTATCTATATCATATCTATATCATATGTATATATGACATAGATATATGATATAGAGAGATATGAGATAGATCTATCTATCATATATGATATATAAGATAGATAGATATAAGACACATAGATAGACAGACAGATAGACAGGATAGGTGATTTAATGGGCAATCTAGTAGGGACAAACCCATGGAAGCAACTGACCCTTCACCCTGCACTGGCTGGCCATACTGTCAGTAGCTCCATAGCTAGGGTTTGGTGCCTTGTATGACTCTCCTCCGTGCATCCATGATGTAATGTTAGCAACAACTCAATCTTGTACAGGTCTTCAGCAGGCAACAACNCCTGTTGTGAGTTCATGTGTGCTTAGCCCAGAACCAACCCAAACATCTTAATTCACAGCAATTTTCCAAACATCTAGCTATTAATATTTTTCTATCACTTCATCCATAATGTTCCCTGAGCCTTGAGAGGTGATATAGTATGGAGTCCCATGTAGGACTCNCANTCTATAGTTACCTATTACTTACAATTTCACTGGTTGTGAGTCTCTACATTAACCACCATGCACTACAAAGAGAAGCTTCTCTGAGGAAGAATGAGAGCCCCAATAATCTATGAGTAGAGAGAGATGAATTTAGAGGCAGTTCATGTTATATCCATTTAGCAAAATAATAGCATGAGGTTCTNATCTAAGGCCTAGCACCTCCCTAGCCAAGGGTTCTTGGCCATGTGTCCTCTTGTGGAACAGCCTTAATTCCAATTAGATAATGATTTATACCACCACGAGCTTCTTGCCACTATTGTCTCAATTGGCATTTCTTGCAAGGTGGTTCTTATTGCAGCTCCAGTATTCACAACTAAGATTATTAGTGGCTTTTCTCCCCCAAGCAACCTACATAGCACCTTTCAGTAAAAGCTATGTTGCAGGGAAAATATGCCAGTATCTGCTTGATTTTTTTCCATGTCCTGTAACCAAAGTATGAGGTGTTTTCAGTCCTGGGGTCTTAAACTATCGTTTTGGTGGGTAACCAGGAGTAATGGAAATAACCTGCATTNTTTTGCCTGTTTTTGGTACCCTAACCCTTTGATCAACACCTTGAAGATAGATACTGAACTTTCCGTTTGATCACCTCTGGCAGTTCCNCAAGTAGGGCACTCCAATTAAACTTCCTTAAACATATATAAATGAAGTTTTTAAAATGGAAAGTTTCCATACTTCTTTTTTTCCTCAAACATCTTTAGTATTAGTTATTCTCCCCTCTTCCCTTTCCTCTCTCTGCTTTGCTGTTCCATCTCCCTCCCCACTTAAATTTGGGGTTTCCATTATTTCCCTGTCCCATCCCATCTCAACTATGTTTTGCTGTCTCTCAAGCTTAAGCTTTCCNTCTATGTGTGTATTTTAAATCCCTGTTCACAGATGTGTGTGTTTGGTTCCAACAAGTTTTGTCAGAATATATATTTTTGCTTTCTCTTTATTTGAATTTAAAACTACTAGGCATCTGTCTTCCAAATGCATTGAGACCACCACCAGCAATTGTATAGAATTGGTTTTCTTGAATTATATTGTAGTACAAATTCTAATTGGTCTTAATAATAAAAACCCAGAGTCAGAAGCGGGGGTAAATGCAGAAAGATCAGAGAAGCAAAGCAGCCAGCCACAGCAACTTCTTACTTCGCCAACTCCTCAGTCTGAAAGAGGGCTGAGTTCCTGTCTCCTCCCACCTNATATTCNTCTCTCTGCCCAGCCATATCCCTTCTTGTCTCCACCTCCCTAGTGCTGGGATTAAAGGCGTGAGATCCNAAGNGNTGGGATCAAAGGTGTGTGCCACCACTGCCTGGCTCTGTTTCTCTTTTAGACTGGATAAATCTTGTGTAGGCCAGAGTGGCCTTGAACTCACAGAGATCCATCTGCCTCTACCTCCAAGTGCTGGGATTAAAGGTGTGTGCCTGGCCTCTATGGCTAACTAGTGGCTTAGCTCCCCACTCTGATCTTCAGGCAATCTTTGTTAGATCAGAAACAAAATATCACCACATTGTATTAAATGTGAAATTTATTGGAAAGAGGGTAAGAACCAGAGGAAGGGTAGAGTGTTTTGAAATTCTGTCTCCCAAGTATGACCATTCTTGAACTGTCAGTACCTCTGGTTACCTGCAAAGGAACTTTACAAATACTGTATCCATTAACATAGTTCTTCTATCATGGAAGAGCTCCTGAGGCCCTGCCCCCTCCCCCTGGGAATTTACAGTATCTTAGNGGTTTCTGGGGGAAAAAAGATATTTTTCTTCAGTATGTATATATTAATACACTATGTACATGTGTGAAAGTGTCATAATGAAGCTTATTATTATATATAGCTCACAAAACTCTTTTTAAAAATTATATTTTATTTAGGTAAATTCACATCTCTTGATAGAGTTTTTATTTTATTTCTCCTTGAAAGTATGCATTCACCATCATAAAGTCTTAAAAATATGTCCAATTTATATAATTATCTTTTTATCAGTAGTTTACTCCTAAGATATAAGAAAGAAANCAGGAACTCAAATCTATACTTGGANAGTAATGTTTGTAGAAGCATTATCCACAATAATGAACTCAAAGATGTCCTGGTTACACAAGATGGAATGCTATTTANTCAGATAAAGGAATAAAATTTTGCTCTATCCAACAACAGGCAGAAGCAATGAAACTATTGTGCTGAGTAAAACAAGTAAGAAACCATAGAGTGAACAGCACAATCTCATGTGCATCCTATAATACTGGTTGTTTTATCACTGTTTTATGCTAGAGTGTAGCCAGAAAGTTTTCTCCGGTCCAGCCGGCCCCTCTGTCCTTCAGCTGCTTATAAAATAATCATTCAGAGGCTTATATTAATTGCTAATTGTGTGGCCTTTGGCAGGCTTCTTGCTAGCTAGCTCTTATAACTTAACCCATTTCTATTAATCTATAAGTTGCCACGTGGCTGTGGCATTACCGGTCTGCTGGCATCTTGCTGTTCCTTAGGCAGTGGCTGGTATCTCTTCTGCCTCTCTTTTCTCCTTTCACTATCTCTTTTGGATTTTCCCGCCTAGCTCCNTCCTGCCCTGCCATAGGCCAATGAAGCTTTATTTATTAGCCAATGNGAGTAACAAGTATTCACAGCATACAGAAAGACATCCCACAGCAATAGGGCATCTTCCCTGATCAAGAAGTATGCTGAACAGACCCTATTCTCATTGAGACTCAATTTTCAAACACCTCACATATTAACTTTTANCCTCTTACTGAAAGGCCAGAGGCACCTGTCACCAGGTGGCTTTGGCTGGTGCNGTGGCTTGCTTCACTGACATACCCCCACACCTGGTGCTGTGTTTACACTCTGCCTCTGCAAGTTTGATCTGTTTCAGATGCACTCCACAAACCTGCTCATGTTCAGGGATTATATTGGACTTTTACCAGCACTGGGAATTCCCCATCTAGGTACTTCTTTCTTCACTATCTACTAAATGGACAACAATCTACTCTTTCCAGTTTCCTGTCAATGACATCAGGGATCAGGTTGGTCCTGCGTTCCTACATTAAGCAGAGTGGCTCTGGTAGTCCCTTCTGTCTCTCTCATTTTCTNTCTGTCTTTACTTTTNTCCAGATTGTTATTATTTTTTTTCTTATTGCTGTAACCGCACCTTGTCCATTAAATCAAATAACATATATTTAATGCACTCTTCAAATATCTACAAAAATGTTCAAATGATTAATGCAGGCTGAGTCACATTGGAGTTCTGTGTCCCACTCAGCCTCAGGAATACATGTGACTAAAATCTAAATGAGAGAGAGTATTTTCAAGTGAGTCCTTTTCATGGGATTTGTTACTTGTTTTTAAGTAGAAGAGGGGAAAATTCTTACTTAAATTTTCCAAGTCATGAACCTGTCTTTCTTTCCTTGATCACACAGCACAGGAGAATCATTGTGTATCTGATAAGACTATGAACAAAGCTGTTATCTCAGCACGGCTCCACTGGCACTGCCTGGCAGGTATCCGGTGTTTGATGCATAGAAAAACAGACTTAAGATGAGCCACAAGCAACACATTCTTAACGCTTGCATGTTTTCCTATTGCCATAGTAAGGAGCTGAAGTATCATATTTATTGTGAGAAAATTATAAATGTTTTTAAAAAATAAAATTAGAGAACACAATAAAAGCATAATGAAAATGAGGTTAACTATAAGATCTGAGCCTAGATATCAAGAATTCAACAGTGGAAAATTCTTCATGTGATTCAAACATTGGTGTGTTCTCTATTGCTAACTCTCAAAATGGAAAGTAAGCAATGATCCTTTTTTTCTCAGATCACTTACATTTGCTGTTAAAAAAAATATTCCAGACAATGACTTAATAAATCATTGGATTACAAAATTAATTTCAAATAAATTTGAACTCTTCTGCATAGAAAGCAGAACCTGAGAAAACCTCNGATGTACATATGATCATCCATAAACTTGTATATTATTCTGAATTTATGAGATGCTGTTTAAATGTTTGCGGTTTGAATTACGCAGTTAAACTATCAAAAAATAGTCTATTCATATTATTTTTGAAGGATTTTGCTGTGACACTTGTTTATAACTCGAAGAGGAGTTGTCTAGAAAATGCCTAAGAGTTCAATGCATATGACATTTTCACAAAGGAAATGTTTATAAGGTGGATTCAGTAAGCTGGTTATCTGCATTTTCCAAGGAGTAGAGAACACACAATGTTATTATGAAATAAAACAAACTCTTAATACCATATTACTGTGATTAATTTATACAATTAAGAGAATCAGAACCTACTAGCTGCCATATTTTCCCAACAGAGAAAAAACATACAATTTGAATTTTAAAATTAAAAAAAAATATGAATAGAGAGATATACAAACAAATTTCAATTCAGAAAAGATATGTTTCTGAGACTATTTCCTCTTCACCATTTCCTGCTTTGTTTATATNCAATCACCCAAACTGACTGAGAAACAGAGCAGCAACATTCGATCCTGGCACAGGCTTATCATTTCTAAGATCTGTCAAATAAAAAGGAAAAACAAAAGACATCAGACATCAGACTGGCATTATGCACACATTCTCTCCAAGTCAATAGGATTTAGACATTGTGCATTATCAATTAATGTTCATTAAGCTAAATGGCCAGACTTTTTAGAAAGCAATGAGGCCATTGCCTTATGTTAAAACATTTGTTAAAAAAAAAAAAA
>LZPO01008466.1:45640-67383 GCA_001675575.1 Neotoma lepida | reverse complement strand
GTGTGTGTGTGTGTGTGTGTGTGTGTGTGTGTGTGTGTATGTGTGTATGTGTGTGTGTAACATGCATCTCAGAGGACAATTTTCAGGAGTTGGTTCTCTTCTTCCATTACATGAATCCTGGGGATCAAACTTGGGTCATCAGGTTTGGTGACAGGTGCCTCTGCACACTGAGCTGTCTTGCTAACCCAGTTATTTTCTGAATATCCTGCAATTAATTGTTGTTGTGGGAAACTAATTAATGTATGTAATCTCAATTGAAGAAAGTAATTGCTGGGATATTTGGAACTAAAGTTGGGGAAATGCCCCACTTCAAAAAATACTGTATTAAAATCTCATGGATGCTCTTTTTCCTTCATTGTCATTCAACAAAAGACCTAAGGAACATTCTGGTTAGTCTTTNCTAAAGACTTACAAGGTTAAACAATAGTCATGCTAGTAGTGGAAAGTCACAAATGGAAGCANCGTTCTCTGTCTTTTCTCATGTTCTACTCGACATAAAATGAGACACAANGACCTTAAAAATGCTGAGGAATAAACGACAGTTGACTGCATAGCATCAATGGGGGAATACAATGTCAATGTTGATAGCAGACTGGAAGAATTAAGACAGATGAAGATATCTTGGGAATTCGAAGGGTGGAACATGTTTACAGTCTCTTGAATGATCCTGCAAGCGGCTGAGTGACTAAGAAGAACAGAGTGAGACTATGATGATGTGTCTCTGATCCATGGTTCTGGGCAGAACTCATCCATAATGACACTCCCTTTATTCTGTGTTGAACTACTCCCAATAAAAATATGCTCTGCAGTGAACCTGAGGTAGNAGGTGTCCTGGGCAAATGTGAGAAACTGATGNTGCTTAAGTAGTTGGTTAACAGAGATCACAATTGAGAATTCTCAATTTATGAAATTTTCACTTTAGACCTTTTATTTAGTTACTGAAGCAGAAGGACCAACAGGCAAGTACTAAACATAATCCATTACAGTTTTTTTTTAAATTAAGAAATAAGATTTATCTGTTAACTGATTTGGCTGATAGGACAAAGGAAAGAGGCATCTATAGTCAAAGTAAAATGGAGAACAACTAGAAATCATAGGCTTTACTCAAAACTGAAAAAAAGAGGAAATTAAATCAAAACAAAACAAAACATAGAAATTACCACAAGTGAAAGAACGCATGTTAGACTGTCCCTGCTTTGATGACAGCACACACAAAAATGAGGACATGCAATTAAAAACTTACACTCAATCTTTAAATTTAATTCTAGGAATCTACAAGCTAAAAATGGAATGTAAAACTTTCCAAGTCCCACTTATTTTCTCAGACAGAAGAAACATGAGATGTCGGAGTGAGAGAAAGAGCAGAGCAGCCAAGGGACCCACGGCTTAGGTGGGGAGAAAGGTATCTGAGATAGAATGAGGAATCCCAGAGGAAGGAGGTGTGTATGCTATTATGTGATGGATAGCTTTCCTGCTAAACACTGAGCTCTATGTCTGGGGGAACCATCCTCGGATCTATTCTCTCCAAAGAATAGCCCGAAAAAGTTGTGTCATTTAATAGTATTTTATTGGCTAGGTAGATATTCATTTGTTCTTGCTGGGCAGTTGGAGTCTAAGATANTACATCTCTGATATTAACAAAATTCTTTATTATGAAGCTTCAATGTAGTTATGCTTATTATTTCTATTTCCATTTCACAAATAACACTTTCTAGGTACTCTAGAATGAATCTCTCTTCTAAGCCAAAAACACACATCTTTCCCCATTTCTAGTTTAAGAAAACAGAAGAAAAGGCAGATTTATTATTACACAACTGGATGAAAGAAAAAAAATAATGTCCACATTTTAATTTGTATCCATTTTTATGTAGGGCCACTCTATGGAACGGAAGTTACAAAGAGGGACCTAATTGATTCGTGGGAGCAGAGGGGCCTGTTGGATTGCAAAGAACTCAGCCAATTGAGGGTGAGCGTTAGAGATGTTTCTACAAGACATTTTACATTCCCTTCCTTCTCACTGACTTCTGTTTTTTGTTTTTGTTTTCCTTTGTGTTTGTGTCTGGTAGCCAGGAGGAAGGATTTTATATTTTGTNTGTTATTGAGAAAGTTGTGCTATGAGCTGCTTTTGTAAATAAAGAAAGGTAGACCTCCAGAGAAAATAACTACAAAATTTCCTTTCCAAATTATGAGAAAATTACNAGCACATATTCCTTCCCCAAGGGAAGAAGAGGATGACTGCTTATTTATTCTACCTTGTTCCATAAAGGATTAGGACAGTTGCATAATGACTTTAAAAGGGTATTTTCTGCCCTGTTTTTAGTATTAGCTACTGGAAACATTTTTCTGTCAGTGTTGCCAATGTTCCTTTCTTCCAGCTGGTGCCCAGAGTCTTCAGAGATGTGTGAACTAAAATAGCTTCTAAGGATGGACACCAGAGTTCCAGTTATGGAGGTGGGTGGGGGTAGGGGAGGTAGAGCAGATGGTGCTTAAACANTAGTCATTGGAATATGAAACACACATCTTCCATTTTAATGTATTTGGATAATACTACTCATGCCTTTGTAAAGCCTTTGGTGATTTACATCTGAACTAAAGGAAGTACCAAATAGACTTAAATTTTCTGAATCAGTTGTTTGAAATGGAGCATACAGAAAGAATGACATTTACAAAGTCATCCCGTGTGCTCATGACTATACAAAGTGTTTGGTCTGGCATATCTGTTAAAACCTGTTTATTATGCTAATACTGCTTTATTAAAGGTGAATTACACTAACGGTCTGGGCAATTTACTGAAAGCAAAAACTTAAAGTTAACTTGATTCATGCTGTAATATTTCACCCAGAAATTTTATATTCTTTTGACTGCTACCTTAACCTGAAGATTAAGAGGTCATTTATATCTATCTGTATAATTCAATGTATTTATAGAGAAAAGTAATGGTGCCATTAGAATTATAATGAGTTATCTAAAAGCAAGCCAAATAGCAAGAGACATTTAAACAATTCATAAAATATAAAAATGTCTAAAATATGTAAGTTGTGGCCAATAAGAACTGAGAAGAGTGAGATTAATTTTCATGCAGATGGTTAGTGTTTTCTAAGCTTTGAAATGCCTCTGAGTATGTGGTAAATGGAGCTAGCAGCAATTTAGTGGCTCAAGGATGGAACATGGGAAAGGAGAAACCTGGAAAGGGCAAGTATCCTTAAAGGCTGACAATGCGATGTAGCTTAGAGACAGACTNCAAATCAGAAGATAAGGGAACAATTTTGAAAACACAATACTGTGAGTTATAAGCCAGTTGTAATTTATATTTCTAAAAGCAGAATTGTGTATTCAGTGGGACTCAAATTTACTAAGTTAAGAGAGTATTTGAGGAGAATCAATGTAACTGTTATTTGGGTAGATAACACAGGTCCTGTGAGTGGCAGAGATGACAGTGAAATGGATCGAGGTGGTAATACAGACGTGGACAAAAAAATTAAAGGCATGTGATCTACACAGCATCACCAGTGCTTGGGGGCAAAATAGGNATCTGAAAAAATAGATGCTTCANAGAAGTGACCTTTTTTCTTTTGTCATTTTCCTTAAAATAACAAGATAAACAGTATCATCTCTGCTATATTAATGATTATATTAAGCTCTCAGTTCATGATAGCAAATAATGACAACAGCAAGAGCTTACTTAAATAAATCCTNCCCCCCTTTCTTTGCATTCTCCCTCTCCCTCTCTTTTTGAGGCAGGGTCAAGCCTGCACTACAATGCCTGGCCTCATGCCTTCTGGAGATCAAACCCAGAGTACTTGGTAAGTAATCTGTCAAATGAACATCGCCTCCTGAATCTACTGAAAGAAACTTCCCTTTGTTAAGAACATTCTGTCCTTATGCTTATGAGGACCACGATGGTGAGAATGTTCTGTTTTGTTTTGTCTTTTCACATGAGGCCCGATCCTTCTGGAAGTTTATTTTTATAAGTGAAAGAATGATGTAGACATATATATATTCTATGTGGAGAACATCTGTTCCATTTTAGAAAATTAAGACAGCCACATCAAATAACTAACATATCATTTCTAAAGGACCAAACATCTAACAAGGGCTGCATTCTGATTCTTAAAATGAATAATTTCACAGAATGTCAGTTTCAAATGAAAAATTTTTACATATTTAGAATGTCAGAGAAAAGAAATAATATCCAATGACTATTCTAAGGCTTGGTATATTGCAGTGACCTTCTCGTAGATTCTAGCTTTTTGGGGGGTGGGGTGAGGGGTAGCTGGAATCACCTTACAATANGGGAAAAGCTTATATTAATATTTTTGCCTAAGTATATAGTTTAGTTAATCATTTTACATGATTAAATGGAAACAATGTTATTTATTTATTACAGCTATGAACCAGTTGATAAGAGATATGATAAATATGTAATATTTTAGACAAAAAATTGAAATGAAGGTAATAAATCTTTTGCCTAATTTTGAATTGCATTAAAGGGAATTTAAGAGTATTAAAAAGCATATTGAATTAATAATTGAAACTGATCATGTCATCTATCCCTGTCCTATAGTTTGGGGATTTTTCCATTATTGCCTGTAGGTTGATTTCTAACCCACAGAATACTGATAGAAAGAAGAGTGAAATTTTATTATGAGGTTGTCAGAGACGTTTAAGCACTTCAGATGTCATTAGACTGAAAAATGTTTGCATGTTCCTAGGGTAATTATTGAAGTAAGTTGGGCTTGAGAAATTGCATTGGTGCAAAGCAGGGATGTTAGTTCTCAAGTGAGGGGTGCTGGGCCGACAGAGTGCATGCTGAGTTCTTAGTCATTTCTCATGTGTAAAATAAAGGGGGAAGCAAACTTATTTTGCAGTCAACATTTACAGGGAAAAGTTCAAATTCCTTAGAAGGATAGTAAGATGACCACAGTTAAGATGTCTAGTCTCCCTCCAACTTTATTCTCACTTTTCACAGTTCCAATGATTGAGCCTCACTGTCTCGTGTTAGCTGTTGTGTTGATTTATGTTGTTTAATTCCATTGTCCTATACAGTCATTTGTTATAGGTGTTCAAGCCACACACCTTATTTCTGAAATACTCCCTTGCTTTCACAAGTGAACCTGTTCTTTGTTCTGCGGCAGTCCTTGTACATGTCTATCCTAAGAACAAATGAGTAGGATAGACAGGGACAGAGAAAACACCTTATTCTCCTGCTGAGGTATTGTGAGGGAATTAGAAGTTGTTCTTGCTTGAAAAGGAGAGTTCAGGTAACACTTTAAAAAGGAAGTCATATTTTTTTCTTTAAATAGTAGAGTAACTACCTCAATATTTTGTGGGAAGCTACCAGAAATAATACAGACAATAGATTTAAGGAAGATATTGAAAGTTGAAATGGTTCTTGTCTAAAAATTTTAAGTAAATTAGAGGTACTCCCATAACTCAGAATAAAATAAAATATGAGAAATAATCAGATTTATTAGATTTTTTGAGGATTTTATACATNAATACTGTATTTATATCATTTCCATCCTTTATCCCCCCTACAACTCCTTCCATGTTCTCAACCCCACAACAACCTCTCAAATACATGAGCTCTTCCTCTTTATTATTGTTTTACACACACACACACACACACACACACACACACACACACACACACACACACCACCCATCCATTTAGTGCTGTTCCATATGTACACATGTTTTTGTGGGATATTTGATCTCACTGTGACACCCTGAGACTGTGTTAATATAGTTAACCTTGAATCAGGAGGTGGAGCCAGTGACTAGTTGACAAGAATCAGTCATAGAGTATATAGAGGGCCCAAGATATGGATGGAGAGGCCCAAGAAGGAATAGGGAGGGACTTGGAGATTTGCAGACATTTTGGGACTCCCTTTTTGGTTTAGGAAGTATGGAGGGAAGATCAACTGGCCACTCCTCTGCTGCTTCTTTGATCTATCAGGTTTTCACCCCAATATCTGACTCCAAATACTTATTGGTAATAGAATACCATAGNTAAAAAACATCNGGTGTGCAATGCAGGGCAAGAGATCATGCAGCAGCTTCTGGAGCCACCACTTCCCCTGACTGCCACAGCCATTCCTTGGTGGTTTCTCCCACCACTGACCCCTTCTCCCCCACAAGTCCTCCCCAAGAGTTGTTGACTTCTCCTGCTTTTCTGGGCACCACCACTACTGTATCACCCTTTGCTGCTTTAGCAGCTGCAACTGCTGTGGACAAGCTGAAAAGTCAGCAGATTTGGTAAGACACCTGTGAAGTCTAAAGAAAAATCTTTCCCACCTTAAGAATGGGGNATATCACAATGCAGGGAATTAGGACTTTGTATAATGCTACANTGGATGGCTTGAAAATGGAAAAAAAATAAATGAAGAGATAACTGACTTAACTTGGATTGACCTATAACATCAATTATAATTACTATCAGTCTGATAATTCATGTTTTATCCTTAAAAAGTGGTTTGATAACTGTGCAAAGTANGAAAAATTGACTGATAAGCCTTATCAGCCAAAATTGATAAGCCTTAGAAACACCTACTAATAAAAATACGAAAAATACTCAGACACAGACAGAGGAATTTAGACCAGCATGTACCACACCACTGCAAGATGAAACCGAAGAAGGAGAACCCAAGGTTATTAGAAAACCAACCTTAGTTTATCCAGTTACTATACAAGAATGACCAGCAGATGATAGGCTCAAGGTTATGCGGAAGTTAAATGGAATCCTATTGAAATGTTAGATTTGAAGAGATTTAAGGAAGTGATCATTTCATATGGTAGACATTCACCCTATATGAGGCAAATTTTAAATTCATGGGCAACTCAGAACAGAATTATCCCCCAAAACTACAAAGATTTAGCTACAGCAATATTGGAATCTGGCCCTCAGTTACACTGGAGAACATGCTAGAAAGAGGAAGTTAGGATCATAGAATAATGAAATGGGGCTAAAGGTATTGATATTTCCCAGGAACAGCCTCATGGTGAAGGCCAATACNCTGATTTGCCAGGACAGTTTGGATTTGATGATTACACCTAGGCCCCATGTTGTCTAGCAGCTTTGAATGCTGAGGACAAGGTTGAAAAATCAGAAAGAGATCTGAGTCATTTATTAAAATTATACAAGGTCCAAAAGAAGCATTTACTAAGTTTTTACAAAGATTGACTTCAGCTGTAAATAGAATAGTATCAGACCCAGAAGTCAGACAAATATGAGTTGAATTTTTGGCTTTTGAAAGTGCTAATTCATAATGCAAAAGTATGGTTAGGCTTTTAAAGATCAGCACCAATAGATGAATGGATTAAAGATGCAGCTGATATTGGATCTCATGCTTGTGATGCTACTTTGGTAGAAGTGGTTTCTAAACATTTTAAGAAAAATGAAAATATCAGATGTTTTAATTGTGGTATATNAGGTCATGTGAAAAGGCATTGTAGGCAAGAGGTTTCTAGGAACAATGTTTTTTTTCTAGAGATAATTCAAACAGAAGGCCCCAGNCTTCTGGAATATGCAGAAAGTGTAGCAAAGGCTGGCATTGGACTAATGAAAGCAGATCAACAAGGGACAGGAAAGGTAACCCTTTGCCATTGGGAAATGTCTTAGGATACCACCTGCAGGCCCCATTATCAAATTTGGTTCAATCATTGCTTGTAAGCATTGGAGAAACTCATCCACAGAGCAATTAAAAGACTTAAGGCCTGTTGTTAAAAACCACACTGCTCTAAATGTGATCAAGGACAGAAGAGCTTCAGTAGATAAAACAAAAAATTTAAGAGAGACCATAAAAATGAGTATTTTGGCAGACTTCTATAAATGATCAAAGACTAAAGCTAAAAATATGAATAAACAGTTTTATAATTGAAGGTTTATTGAACACAGGCATAGATGTAACAAGAATTTCACCAAAATCTTGGCATACAGATTTGTCTCTTCAGGAGGAAAATATTCAACTTCTAGGGATTGGAACTTCTAGGGATCTCAGGNAAAAAATGTACAAGGTGGGTCAAGAGTATAGGGCCAGAAGAACAAATAGGAAAATTAAAGCCTGATGTGGCTAACATAGCAATGAATTTATTGGGATGTGATTTGTTACAGTAATGGGAAACACAGATTAATATTCCTTCAATCTCAAAGTCAAACCATAAAATAAAGATGCTTCTCAGAGAAATATTAAAAGGGATTATCAAGAACTGTCATTGACAGTTCAGGTTGTACATAAGCAGGTCACAACATCTGTTGGTCTTTCAAAGGTACCAACATCCCTACCTATAAAATGGTTAACTGACAAGCCTATATGGGTGGAACAATGGTCTTTGACATCAGAAAAATTATAGGCACTGGAACAGCTGGTACAGGAGCAGCTATATTCTCAATATATTGAAGAATTTATATCCTTGGAATTCTCCTTTATTTATTATTAAAAAGGAATCTGGAAAGAAGGTGGGAATGGGGGTTGAGAGGGAGGGCTGGTGGGATATTGTATTCTGGTCATACACCTTCTATGCATTCTCCCACAGGAATTCTTATGCAGAGTGAATATCTTAGAATGGAGATATATATAGTTTCTCAAGACAGGGTTTCTCTGTGCTGTCTTGGAACTAGCTCTGTAGACCAGGCTGGCCTCGAACTCATAGAGATCCACCTGCCTCTGCCTCCCGAGAGCTAGATTTATAGGCGTGTGCCACCACTGCCTGGCTTCCTTTTTTCTTTTTCCTTTTTTTAGAATGGATTTTTTTTATGACACAGAATACAAAATTAAATATCTATGTAGAAAAGGTTTCTGAAATGATTCTGAAAGGAAAATTGCATATTGATCTTCAAACATTTCAGAGATCTACATAATATGGCATTTAAAATGTTTTAATGACACAAGGCTTTTCATGACAGTGAGTTAATTCTGCTCCTTGCAGAACCAATCTACTTCAGAGAAGATGATGAACATTGAAAAAATTCTACATGGAGTTTACTTTAAATGTGGCAAAGCTAGCCACTGAGCAAGAAACTGCCCTTTCCCTGACTGTTGACAGTATGCTGCTCAAACTGGACAAGCAGGACATAAAGGAAGGCAACTTTTGTTGAACTTTACCAAGACAAGGTAGGTCAGTTCTTCTAAATTCCTACTTCACAGAAAAGTTTGTTGATATTCTAGACCTGTAAGCCAAAGATAGATGCCCTAACACTACAGAGGAATATTAGCTGAATGTTCAGGCAGCCAGCTTTCTCTGTCATTTCTATAGTTTTGGAAGTTGTTTGCTCTGCACTTCCTACTTACTCAGGTAATATTTTATCTTTCTTGGGTCTCTGATGGGGGTTGAAGACTACTAGATAGTTACACTGTTTTCTTTGTTATTAAATTGAAAAAAGAAACTTCTGAAAGAGATGTAAAGTTTCTAAAGTTGAGAGATATAAAAGCTTAAGTTTTTTTTTCTAAGAAAACATTTTAAGGTCTACAAAGATATTTTTTGGTTGATAATACAAGTTATGATAGAAAGTGGTTTAGGTATAAAACTTTGGACTCACCAAGATAGGATAGATAATAGAGCATTTTCTCTGAATTTGCCAAACAAATGGACTGGGCATTGTGAATGTAATTCTTACTTGATAATTGTTTTTATTGTATATAGCATTACTTTATTAGAGTTAAAACCTTTCTTTTTTATTTAGACAATATCTGATAATCATTCTTATTGTATATAGTTTCACTGTTAGAGTTAAAACCTTCCCTTTTTATTTAGACAACACTTGATAATTGTTCTTATTGTNTATAGTTTTACTGTGTTAGAATAAAAACCTTTCCTTTTTATGTAGATCAAAAGTGGGAAATGTTGCAGGATATTTGATCTCATTGTGANACCCCAAGACTGTGTTAATAAAGTTAACCTTAAACCAGCAGGCAGAGCCTGCTTCTAGTTGACAATAACCAGCCATAGAACATACAGAGGACCCAAGATATGGATAGAGAGGCACAGGAAGGAACAGTGAGGGCCTCAGAGAATGGCAGACTTTTTTTGAAGTCCATTTTTGGTCTAAGTGTGGAGAGAAGGCCAGTTGGTCATTCCTCTGCTGCTTTTTTGATCTATCTGGTTTTCACCCTAATATCTGGCTCCTGAGTACTTATTGGTAATAGAATAGCATAGATAAAAACAACATGTGTTTTGGGCTGACCAATTAGAATTAGATAACCTATCAAGGGGCTCATTCTTGCAGAATACTGATTCTGCCTCCCTGGGTTGAAGNATGTTTTGATATCCAAATGATAGCGAGAATGCACATCCCTGTAACTATCAGTCATATTTCTCTGGAAAACAGGATTATGTCACAGGTGAGAGCAAAGAAANTGAGTTTGGTTGACTCTTTAGCTGAGCAGTCTAGTGAATGAAATTCTTTTTTTTTCGAGACAGGGTTTCTCTGTTTAGCTTTGGCGCCTTTCCTGGAACTCACTTGGTAGCCCAGGCTGGCCTCGAACTCACAGAGATCCGCCTGCCTCTGCCTCCTGAGTGCTGGGATTAAAGGCATGTGCCACCACCACCCAGCTGTGAATGAAATTCTTAAGGCATGCTTTTGTTCATCTGGTTAAGAGGGATGAAGATGAAATGATGATAGTGACTTGTATTCAGCAGCAGCCGTTAGATCTAGTTGTTTCATTGCACTTTTCATATCTTCAACTCTGCTGACCCATGTCTTCTGACTCTGTGATTAACAGAGAGGCACATGAAGCCTTCTTTGCCTTCCAAATTCCTGTTTCATAAGAGATTGTATTAGGTTTACATGAGGTAAAAATGGTATTATGTTCTTGTCTGACTATAAGATTTTAATATTTGCTGGTTTTAATTACTCTTACTCTTACTCTGTAATGTACCTGAGCTTTGTTTACTGTGCTCACAGTTTATAATGCCTATTAAGTCTTTGATTTGATAATATGGTTATCTAGCCTATTAATTAGCTTCAAAATATTTGTTCATATTTAGAAATTAGGAAAAAAAACAATAAGAATAGAGATAAACACATTAGGTCTTCAGATAATGAAATTCACTGATGAAAATATTTAAAATATTCACATGTGCCTAGAAAGTACACAACAAGGTAAGAACTTTAAAAGATGTCCAAGCAATGTTTTAAAAGTTCAGATTTTTGAGACCTGAAATATAAATGAATGGAATGAAAAAANGGGGTAGTTGCAACATAAAGAGTCTGGAACCATCATGGTAAACTCAGAAGGCCAAAGAAACAGAAGGAAGTGGACAGGGCCACATGCATAGGACTAAGGGCCAGAGCAAAGGACATAGCTCATTTATTTGATTTCCCTACTCTTCCTCAAGGCCAAGACTCTAGCAATCCCAGCTCTCACTGATAAACTCATTCAAGGATCTAATTTATACAAGCACCCTTCAATAGAGGTTAAGAGCACTGGCTACTCTGGCAGAGGACCTGCATTTGGTTCCCAACATCCACACTGTGGCTCCCAGCTGTCTATATTCCAGTTCCAGGGGATTCAACACCTACTTCTGCCCTATGAGGACACCAAACACGAATATGGTGCACAAACATGNANACTTATAAAACAAAAATAAAATAGTTGGAAAAAAATGTGTTCTGCAGTCATTCTCTGGTTGTCTACTTCTTACTGTCCATCCTTCTTTCCAGGGACAGACATTTGGCAGTACAACCCCAATCAATGAACTCCATTCTGGCTTTGTGACCTGGAGAAAGTGTTATTGTGTTTTTCAGACAACTCTGCTAGAACTGAAGGCTGTCCTGGGAGAACTAAGCCCCAATCTGACTCTACCACTTCAGGTTACCTTTTTCTCTTGCTTTTCTGTATCATTAACTCCTTGGTAACTGTAAGCATATTTTAAGTGTGTTGTTTGTATTTGCTCGGTGTTCTCAGGCATGTAATAAATTTTTTTTCTAACTTACTTTCTGAAACTAGAACAATTTTGGTTTTTAATTTAGTTGGGCAAATGTGTACAGAATAATTTGAAAGGGCTCTGTAGACACTATACACATTTCTTGCATGTGAGTCTCTAGTAATGTCCATAGCCTCTCTTACCCTGACCTGTTTTTTTTTGCAACTTCTCTTTCCACAGCTCCTGTTAGTTGCCTTCATTACCAATTTACTAAATGTAAGAATAAATTTCAAAATATGTTTTAAATATTTTAAAGGAGCTACTTTAACACTTTTAGACTAAATTTACTTATGTTTTAGCAGAGATATTATATCAACTAAACACGAGGACTCCAACATAGCTAGCATGTAGCTTAAACTGAGTAAAGAGAGATTAGAGGACATTTTCTAACAGCTAAGAGTGGGAAAGAAAACAGCCTATCTCCCAGTGACCCTGAGTAGCTGGCAAATGGATGAGTTACAAAGTACATGTAGGACAGATACAAACCCTAGAGGGCTCAGGGCTCCTTCTTGATGTCTCTATCTATATTGTTGAGCAGAGTTGATTGAAGGAATGCCTCAGACTGATTAATGCCTTCNAGAACGCAAGTCAACCCGTGGGTGCAATTTTCCATTTTAAACCCAGCATTTTATTTCCTGTTTAATTCAAAATTCTCAAGAACTGATTCATCCGTATAGTCAGCTGTTTTGCAAGCGCAGTGATTTTTGGAAGTTTGACTTCAGCAGTGAAGGTTAAAATATGGGAAGGAAATGCAGATTGAAGATGAATACACTGTGTGACTTGAGAAAACTGCTGAACATCTCACGCAGAGTCTGAGTTGGTATTTTATTTTTGTCCACATTTGCATTAGTGTCTGTTGCATAACGAACTGCAGAAGATACACTGTTGATATCTGAGAGACTGTCAGCAGTTTTGAATGGAGCCAAATTTTTCTAAACGCAATGTTGTCAGTAAAATAAACTTTCTGTATCAGACAAAATNCAGCAAGCCTGGATTTTGGCATTCATTTGCTGCATTTGCTGCATGATAAACACAAAAGAGAATCCTCTGGGCCACCATGGCCTCAGCATTCCTCTGACATGCCGGATATATGCTCACCTGTGTCCACCAATGTGGGAGCATGTTGAATAAGCTTGATTGTCAACTTGATAAAGTTTAGAATTACCAGAGAAACTAATCTTACCATGTCTATGAGGGATTATCTAATTGAGTTAACGAAAGTGGGAAGACTCAGCCTAAATGTGTGCAATGCTATTCTGTAGGCTGGGGTCCCAGGCTGAACAAAGAGGAGAGAGTACACCAGCACTCATTGCTCTCTGACTGTGGATGAGGCATGATCAGTTGCCTCGTGCTCCTGTTGCCAATGCTTTCCCCAGCATAATGGATAACAATCCTCTTGAGTCTTGAGCCAAAATAAACCCCTTTTCTCTTTAATTTGTTTCTTGTTGGATGTTGCGTTACAGCAACAAGACAAGGAACTAATACAGAGAGTCTCTGTCATTCTTGAGTGTGAGCCTGTCGGCTACTAATTTTTGGTTTCCATTTCTGCCACCCATGGACATTGAGATGGGAAGTGTGGCAGGATGACAGGGCAGTGTCTTACAGAGGCAATGGCCATTTAATTTGCCCCTCCTTCCCTCAAAAGTTTTTCAAGTACAGGACTTGTTTGGCTTTATTATCAGGGTTGGCCATTTTCTTCTGTCTCTTCTTCCTTTTGTTCCTGTTCTTNCCTATCTCATCCTTTCGGTGCCCTATATCCTTTCTCCACGTTTTTCCTTTTGTTTTCTCTTAGTCATAAGTAATTCAAGCCCCAGTTTTATACAACATGAATATTTTTCATATAGTTTTGGGCTTGAGCCAGATTTCCTAGGGACTTAGTGTTATTCTTACCTTCCCATTGCTTTGCGTCTCCTTTGCAATTCCCGTTTTAAAAACTCATTTAGCCCTCATCCCCTTTTTGTCTAAATAGTTCCTCTTGATTAGGTTAGACAGACACCACATTTTCACCTTCACAATAGAAGATACTATTTAAAATAATTATATAATAAAACTTTGCATAACAACTGTTAAAATGGTCTGTTCTCTCTAGTTCACTTGTAGACAATGTCAAATTTTAAATTTGTTATTTAAAGTNTCTTTTTATAGTTAGAGATGGAGCTCAGCAGCACAGTGCTTGCCTAGCATGCATGAGATCATGGGTTTAATTCCCAACGCTGAAAAACTGATGTGTAACACTGAAGGTTGGGTTTAGAATAAACATTGTATACATGCTTCATGGGTAGGCACCAGGAGTATTTGATTTAAAGTGAGAGCTCTGTAGATTTGACCAGTTCTAATAAAGTCATTTATATCCACTTCATGCCTAAACCTTAATTTCATACGTCTATTCTGTGTAATGAAACCAACATTGCCTTCCAAGTATTTAGATTCCTTTAAAATGTTTGTTCACTGCCCCTCTTTATATCCTAATCAGATTTGCTTCATTGGAAAACCACATTCCTAGCAGAGAACAACATGTTTCTACTCTCCAATTATGACTAACCACTTTCCCTGCTCTCATGACTTCATCTTTAGCCATAATTGTATGAAGTCAGTTGTTTTGGTTTCTGGTGGAGTTGTCTGTTAGACTAACTCCCCATTCCATGGTTTCCCCAATCCACCCATCTTTTTGCCTGAAAACAGTACTGCACAGGGGACATGTTTTCCGTTTTCTGTGGTAAATCATCTTGAGTTACACTGTCCATAGTCATAGAGTTTGATTTTGACAGAATTTTGACATATAAAATAATGAGACCACTTTTGATTATGTTATAAGCCATTTTAAGGCTAGAATGTTGCTTCTTAACTGACATGGCTGAGTGTTCTACTGAACCATGTGAAGATGGAAAGAAGTCAGTTGTCTGACATCTGTTCCTCTCCATCTGTCTGTCCTGCTTCCTGTCTTAACTCTCAGATAGAATCTGTGCTGATGCCAGATCTTTAGTGACTGACATCCTCATTGCCTAGAACCTACCTCACAGGAGGAGACTGTTTCCAGCCAGCCTCTCTGACACCTCCCTCTACACACTGCTTTCCTGCCTTGCCTGCCTTTGAGTTCCTTCCTTGCTCAGTAGTTTGAGCACTTTAGTCCCAGTCAGAGCTGGGACCAGTACCAGCCCTGAAGGCCTAATAAAAACATGAATCTCATTTGGACTCTCACTCTAAAAAAGATAGTTTCCCATGTTGATATTATGAAAAAAAGAAATATTGATAGTTGATATTATAAAAAATGAATATTGGTAGTTGATATTAGGAAAAACAGAATGGTGTATGAGCTCCAAGAAAGTGTTTATTGTGGATATCTTACTGCTAACTTTTTAAAAATGTAAACATTACTTCAGGATAAAATCTGGCTTAATATAATTAAAATCATGGTTGCTTTATTTCCTAAAACTTTTGCTCAATTACTCTAATCTATAATCAGCTCTTTTTTGACTGGAGAGGTGTGTCCATTCTCCAGTTGCTCTTATTTCTAATATGTCCCCCTGTTGTGATGCCTGCGTGTGCACAAATATGGGTCTATCTACTGGAGCATAGGTAGCCGCTTAGGTCTTAAATCCCCAAAGAAAAGGGTCTCCCCCTTTTTAGCATCCATCAACTGTCAAATAGCTAATCAGATAAGGGTCAGACTTCATGAGCCCCTTCCTCTACCACAATGGGATTTTGGCTGATAGGACCTTGTGCATNCAGTCTCAGCCACTCTGAGTTCCTGGGCAACTGCACTGTGATAGCTGGCAATTCTGTTTTGTTATAGACAGCCACTGCCTCTGGCTCTAATAATCTTTCCATCCCCTCTTTTGTAATGATTCCTGAGCTTTGGGAGGAGGGTGCATGATGTAAATGTTCAAGCTGTTTTTATTCTCTGTATTAATCACCATCTACTACAAAAAGAAACTTCTCTGATGAAGGCTGAGGGACACATTAACCTATGTATATAAGAACTCAGGGGACAGTTTATTACTATGTCCTTCTGGCAGAATAACAATACTAGATTTCCCCTAGGGTCTATGATCTATGTTTATATCTTAGGAATAGTATACAGTTGTAAGTCTCCACATGACATTTTCAAAAGTATTCAGTGTTAGTTATCATTCTCCATACTTCTCTACTCTCCTGTCTTCTCCAGCCCATTGGGTTATGTGTTTTCTTGGTGTTTAGATTTTTGAATTGTTTGTACATTTTAGATATTGACCCTTAGTTAGAAGTCAGTCAGAAAATCTTGAGCTGAAAAACTCACCAGGAGGATTTGAAAATACAGTAAAAGGCGTTCATAAGAGGATAGATCAACCAGAGACAGAATTACACAGCAAGAACGGAGGCTGTCGGAAAATTCAGTTTGAGGTGACAAAAAAGAATGAAGAAGAATAAATAAATCATATGTGAATATCAGGACAGTATTGAGAGAGAAAACNTTTGGCTTATTTGTGTTGAAGAAGGACTCGAGAATGTCAAAGATATAGACAGTTTATTCAAAGAAATAACAGAAGGATACAAATATCTTGGGCCATTAGTTGAATTTTACTCTCAACTAAGTCTACCCCTAGATGTTTTATAATCAAGCTCTTAAAGGTGAACACTAGAAAGAAGATTTTCAAAACGAAAATATAAGTAAGAAGAAAGAATGTCCAGAATTAGCTGATGGCAGAAACTGTACAGGTAAGGAGAGAGTGGCACGGGTTTTCACAGAATTGAAAAGAAATAAAAGCTTTCAACAAATAAGGTACCAAGAAAGCTGCCCTTTAGAAATAAAGATGAGCTCTAAAAAGCCTGTCACCCACATTCAGAGGGCCTAGTTCGGTCCCATGCAGGCTTCCCAGCTGTCAGTCCAGAGTTCGTGAGTTCCCACTAGCTTGGGTCAGCTGTCTCGGTACTTTTTCCCTATATTGTACCCTATCCTGGGTACATGAACTGGCTTTTTAGAGCCCATTCCCTATGGTGTGATGTCTTACTCAACCTTGATGCGAGGGGAAGGGGCTTAGTCTTGCCCCAACTTGGTATGCCAGCCTATGTTGACTACCCAAGGGAAGCCTTACCCTCTATGAGAAGTGAATGGAGGTGGGATGGGGTGGGGGGTAAGGTAAGGGGAAAGGGAGAGGGAGAGGGAGGGGGAACAGTGGTTGGTATGTAAAATGAAAAATAATTTTAAATTAAAGAAAAGAAANAAAGATGAGACAAAGGCATTCCCAGATAACCAAAAGCTGAGATTGTTTTTCCTCCAGATCTGACCTCAAAGAGAAGGGAAGAGAATGAGAAAGAAGACAGAGTGCAACAGTCAAAGCCTCACTGGGAAGAGCAGCTGCAGGCAGATTTGGTGCGCTGCTCCAATACTGCCAGCTTGGCATGCGGTAAAACAGTAACTACATAAGGATGATAGGAACAAATCTCAGAGAGACATAGAATCAAATACCAAGCACTATGTGGGGAATGAAAAGCAAATGTACTTTCATATTTTTATAACCTCTCCTGTTCTCACCCCTTTATTAATATACATCATACTAACGTGCTTATCATTTCAAAATACTTTGTTTACTCAAAGATATATTCTCTGTTTCTTCTTAGTAAGCCTCAGAATCCACAAAACAAATATCTAAAGAAAAACAAAACAAGTAACAGACAAAGCATTATTGGAGCTAATCAAGTACAAATGATAAAACAGGACAGGAATAACACCCAGACTAGACAAGGTATGAAATGGCTGCATCAAACCTCATTGAAGGATAGTTATCTTGAGTTCAAATGTCTGAATTCGCCAATTAAGAGGCAATGTTCTGTGGATGGTGACACAGACTTGTAGCTCCAATCTCTTAGACTGAGGTCTCTTAGAAAGGTCAGGAGTTCAAGGTCATCTCAGNTACTAATGATTTTAATGCCACCTCATGTAACAAGAGATCTTGTCTTAAAAAGTACAAACCAAAAAAGGCATAGAATGACTTAATTGTTTTTATTTATCTTTTATTTATTTTCCAACATAATATTTTTGTTGACTGTTTGGGAGTTTTACATAATGCACTCTGATGATCACACTCACTTCCCAATCCTCCTAGGTCTACTCCCCCACCCCTGTGATTCCCCCAAGAAAAAGAAGAAAAGCAGAAAAAAACAAAAAAATCAAGTCCAATTTGTGTTGCCCCTATACTCACAGGAGCATGGTAAAATTCCCAGTGGCCAGCCCTTTAAAGAAAACTGCATCTTTACCCACCCCACCCATGCCAGAAGCCATCAGCTGTCCCTATCACAATTTCTAAGAGTTCTCTTCAATGGATTCCTGTCTAGACTGTTTCTTTTTTGGGTAAGTTGGGGGTTGGGGTGGGAAAGGGTTGTCATAGGAGCTTCTTATGTCTCTTACTCTCAACTCTGAGTCTGCAGGAGTGACTTAACTGTTAAACAGGCAAGGCCTGTCTATATATTGCTGAGAAGAAACTTCATGTTTCAGGGCATGCATGGACCACAGGTGAAAGTGTGGACTACAATATTCATGGAAGTGGAACCCAGGGTAAATGCATGCTTATGTCACAAACTAGACTATAACAAAAGCTGTAAAGGGAGATCATAGGGGCCCTTANACCATGATTAAAAAATCAATTCAGCCAAAGGAAATAAAAATTATAAAACTATATGACATGTACATGTATATATCTCACAAACATGTAGTACATACAGATCTCAAAATATCATATTCTCCATCAGTTTTGTATAAATTTAGGCTTTAATGCATTACTTAAAAGACATTTAATGATGGTAAGAAAGAAAAATAATTTTCATAAATCCTCATTTCATTTCATTTTTACTTTTTCTTTCTTTTANATATTTAAAATATGTCTATTATATTATTTTATATATTTAAAATGTCTATTATTGCATGATTGTCTCATACAAAACAATCAGTTAATTTATAGCTGAAATAAATTGTATATTATTTAATGATAAAAATCAATATAATGATCATTCACAAGTGGTTATATGTAGTGATAATATTCCAATTACATAGCACTAGGTTACCACTATATTCTCCATATTCAAAATAAGGTATGGATATATGAAGCAGTAATTAAAATATTTCCTCTTGATTTCAGATAAATTTTACATATCAGCCAATTTAGTCTTAAAATTTCCTTTTGTACAAGATTACTTGTATTATTGCAGCCTTCACCTATGTTCAGGTATAGCCTTATTATTGAAAACTGTGAGAAGAAACATCCATTGTGATAGTACACAATAAAGTGAGTTCAAAAAAAAAGTTCAAGGATTGCTGTAAATGTTAGACAATTAATTGTGTTGTCTATGTACAATAAAGTAAAATACAGGGTGTTATAATAAATCTCTCATGGATTTATGATAGTCCAATTAGAGTAGACTGACCAGAGTTTTGGAAAGCAATATGGTACTCTTTGATTATCTTGGCCAGGAGAATTGCTTCTTACTATTAATATCTCCCAACCCTGGACAGCCAATTCCTATTGGGTTTGTTCAATTGATCATGCTGTTCTATTCCTTTCAATGCATCAAATTCAATCAAAATATTGATTACGGAGAGTGTCTATAAAGACTGAATTTGAGACAATGAGGTTGATCCCAAAGTGGTTTAATGCAATGTCTACAGGATGAATGTGAGTCATACACAGAAGGTCTCTGAGTCTTATCAGAGCATCTTAAAAGNCTCACATTCAGAGCACATACTTAAACTATAGGCAGAAGACAAGGTCAGCAATATGATTCATGGGTGGGCTGGAAAATGGAAAATGAAGAGGTTAAGGTGGAAACATGGTCAGTGAAGCCAATAACATTCCCATGCTCTGTGTATCTGCTTCTTGTCCTGACTTGGTAGGGAAGGCTAATGAGACAAAGGACAGGAGAGACTTGCCTGAGTCACAGAAGAGTGGGTTGACTGCCTTCAGTCTGAGGGAAAGATCTTCTTCTCTACCGTCATTTCAGCTGGGTGACCCTAATGAATGGCATTTCTCTTCCTTTTTCTTCCTTTGGTGGAAAGACCAGTTCTTTACTCAGCCTGTATCAGTAGCTTCCCAATCTCTAATAATCAGAAAATCAAATTCAACATACCTCTCTTTAGCATTATAATCAGAAGTCAGTTCTTAAATTATTAGTATTATACATGGGACACACATATTATATAAACATAATAAGAACAATGGTCAGAGGCATGAAATGCATATCACAACATTGAAATCTGTAACACATTATGTTGAAAAAATGGAGAATGGTTATTTTATATAAATCTTAATCCCCAGATTACTTAACTGTATGAGATGATAACTATCAGTAAACAAATTTTCCCAAAAGAGCTTAAGAAAATGCACATTAAGATCAGTGTGGATGATGTGAGGTAACAGAACTAATACTTGAGAAGAATAAAGGGAAAATCATGTAACATNAACAATGATGTATAGATTAGTAACAACATGCCATGGGTTGAGAAATAAACATCAAATCACCATATCACGTCTTTTAACTAAATGAATGAATGGAAGAAGAATAAGGTTAAAACTGATTAGTGAAAGTCCTAAGTCTCTGCTCTGTTCCCCACTAGGCTTTCACCGATCAATGAACTTTCTCAGATGAAACTCCTTTTGATTTGCAGATTTTCAATATTCTGTCCTGTGGTTATCCAGGAGAGTCAGAAAGCGCTTTGTACCTCAGTGACTTTAGAACTGTGTTGTGGGAGTTCCCCTCAGTATCTGTCAGAGGGAGAGGAGACGCTGACCTGGGTTTCCTGTGGTACAAATGAGATCTTACTGCTCACACAGCTCAAAAGCAACTCACAGCTTCTGCACTCCTTTTGATTTGCTATTTGGCAAAGGAAAAATACGATAGTGCTGAGAAGAGAAGAAAGACAGACACCTTGTCTGCAGGCACATCTTTATACCACTGTCAGTTGACTGACATTGTTTCATTAGCATCTGTTAAAGGAGACTCATTATTCATATGACCTGTGCAGAAGAAAAAANTTTGGTTCAACTGTAATTACAAACACTAAAAACCAGAGGCAATGCCCCATGGANCTCAGGAAAGCAGCTGTGCTACCAACCAGGGCATCTGATGCTGTCTTCAAAGTTATTTCACTGCTGAGTTGCATGCAAAAAAGGCATTGGAATATAATAACCATTGTAATGAAGCTTCCATTTGGAAATATGTGTCTTAGTTCACACTGGGGCTGGAAAAACGTATAGCGAATCTAATTTTTTAGCACACCATGTGAGAAAACAACTAACAAATTGATATTAACAGAGTAAGTAAATTGCATTTTAAAAATGGATAGCTCTACAAAATCTTAGAACGGTTATGCTAAATAGTCAGAGACTTAAATTTTGTTTGATGAAGCTGTGAGATAACACATTTATCAGAGTCAACATGACTTTATGTTACCAGGGCTACCAATACTGGCTCCATTGTNCATATCCATGTATTTTGAGAGTTCATTTACTCATATCATTTNGACCTTACAGTTTATTGAAAAGGAGATGTTTGCTCTTACATAATTTAGAGCTTAGAAAATTAAGATTCTGAGTTCACAAGGCTTACAATATTTTCAGAATACTGAGTTGCTTAAATGTTTCTTANGNTGTAAAATCATGNGCTTCATAGTAAATTTCAGCTCNATTNCTTATACTTGNCTGAAAATAAAGTGACTGGATCTGTTTATACAGACAAAGNCTTTGGAAGGCTAGTGTAACATGAGGTGGTAAATGTCTAACTTGTGACAATAGGACTAAAACTTTCCTAATAACAGTGCACCAGTGTGCACTTCCAAAGAACAGGTGCCA
>LZPO01008465.1:21379-37793 GCA_001675575.1 Neotoma lepida | reverse complement strand
TTCAAAACATACAGAGCTTATGGAAAGGAAGTTTTTCTTGGGCACCTATTGATTAGATCATATAAGTCTNTAAGTCAGTCACTGTTCTAAAACATTGAATTATCAATTAGATATTAAAATATATTGAAAAGATATGGGAAATGCAAGTTCTTCAAATGTGTTAATCTATTCACTCTTATAACAAACGTCATTGAGTCTCCTATTGTCTAAAAGACAAATTTTAGTACAGAAATCANGAGTTTCTGCCTTTCTTTATAAAGCAGTAGGCTTCCCTGTGTGGGAAATGTAAAGTACGTGCAACTTTAGAACTACATCAGCTCCTATCAGATAGCAGAAGTAATATAGAAAGTAACATTGGATATGCACTGGAGAGTGTGTGCTGTAGATGGAAGAGG
The DNA here is from genome assembly GCA_001675575.1 of Neotoma lepida. Classification (NCBI taxonomy): domain Eukaryota; kingdom Metazoa; phylum Chordata; class Mammalia; order Rodentia; family Cricetidae; genus Neotoma; species Neotoma lepida. Next base: position 37,398 of record LZPO01008465.1, on the reverse strand, counting down.
TAGTGGGATGACCAGAGAGACATTTGAGACTTGAATAATTAGAAAAATCTAGCCACATGTTGAGCCAATGATAGCTAGGCAATAGGGGCAACAAACACATAATCTAAAAATCAACAGCAAGGGGCAAATTTGGTTAAATTTGAATATTAAAGATGGTCCAGGCAGAGGGGCATAGTAGTGGCATGGAGGCAGAGTGCCCAGACAGACACATGAAACTGTGTGGTGGCTTAGAATCTGGAGCTGGAGAGAAAGTATAGTTTCAGTATAAACTGTGTTTCCTTCCCCAGCCTCTGCTTCCATAGATTCCATGTTCCCTAACTCATTCAGAATGTCCCAGACATGTTCCATACAGGCCTCTAAGTAAGCTCACTGTCACTGGTTGCAAAAGACTGCCAGTGAACACAAGTGACACTGAAAATTAACTGCTGTCACTACCATTTTGCTGACTGACTTGGAATTTTAAATTCCACATTTTTCACTCAGAACCCCTGATCTAAATATTGTGTATGTTTTCTCAAATATATTTGAATTTCCCATTACAACTACTTTCATTTGTTGGAAGGGAAGAGGCATTTGTACTTTTGACACACATGGTATCATATCTGGGACTAGATTCAAGCAAAAAAAATACTAAGCTTTGGGAAAAAAATCCACAGAGATGCTACCCAATAGTTACTAAGGCATCAAAGCTGGCATTCAAAAGTTAGTATATATGCTGCTGGAAACATGAATTAGTATTGCAATATGGAAAACAGTAGAAGAGACATCAGAATNTATAGACTTGGTTCTGTCCCTAATTGTAAGGATGTTAAAATTAAATCATTTCCCATTGATTCTATGTTTTTCCATCCCTAAGGGAAAAATAATGGACACACATCTTTAATGTGCTTTCAGCATCTAAGATTTCGTGAAAATATTATGCATTCTGCCCAAACTCTGAGCCGACTCTCCTTTTTCACTATGTGCATCCTATACCTCACCTGTGCTGTTTTCCCCCGTTTTTATTACCAGGCACTATTACTTTTTGAATGGCTTCTTTGAAATGAATAAAGTCAATTCAAATCACAAGGTTAGCATCTTTAAAATTTTCTTCCCGAGAGTAAATTGAATGCATGGTTTTTATGCACCAGACACATTTCCCTTCTCATATTTAGAGAGCCTTTTTCTGTTTTGTGGTTTCTTCAGCATTTTAAAAAACCATTCATTCAAAGTGGGGCTGTCTGGCTTGTCTCATATTTCCCAGAATATACAGTTATTCTGGAAGGCTTTGATTTCATTTGCGGGGATTTCCAGATCTCCTCAGCAAAACTCAATAATACTTTTTCCTGAGAGAATATTTAGAGTACAGATATAAAGACCAATGTGTTTCATAAAGATTCATTGCTTTCATATTATTTTCCATTTGGGAACAATAGCATAAATCTCATAGGTAAATATTCCATCTTGTAGTATACTTTTACTCTTCCTCTGTGTGCACTAAAGACAGCTAATTAATTGTTGTGAATTTTATATTAAAGGATGATGGTAGAATTCTGAACCTGGCCAAAACATGGGATCTTATTTTATTATCCATTTAATTTGTTATTTTGGATAGACTATTCATATTTTAAAACACTGTTTTAAATGCTTAATTATTTTTCTGTTGGAGAAAATAAAACCAAGTGAATCAGTCTTAAGTGGCTTTTGAGTTCTTAACCACAAATCCAGACATTANGCCAAATCTACTATACAGCATTCTTTTGAATCCTCATAACACTATATAACTAACCTCTTTCCAAAGATGAAGAACCCATAGTTTAGAAAAAGATGTGTTTGTGGTCACATAACTAGTGACAGGTGGAGTGGGGATATTGAACTGTAAAATTCATATATTAACATCTCAATGTTATAAACAGACACTGTGTTAACAACTATTATAGAAAAAAGGGGTGGGAATGGTGAAGATGGAAATTGTGATGGATAGTATCAATTTTAGAGTAAACACTAAAGGGGAAACTGGTTAATTTGCAGGATTTGGCAATATCTTCAATTTATAGCAATATCTGCTGCCCCCATGTGGTGTTCTGTGTCACAATCCTCTCCTCGGAGCTCATTTTTTTTTTTCTGTCAGTCAAAAATGATTCTCTCCTGCGACTTGACTCTATAATTCTGCATGTTTTTTTTTTGTTTTGTTTTTTAAAGAAGGAAAGTAGGCAATGGAAAATAACTGTACTAAGAAGGGCGAGAAGCCTAATTGTATGTTAACGTGTATATCTGGTCATGTTAGTTGATTATTTAACCTAAGCAAAATGGAGAAAGCACTGGAAAGGAGTCATGAAAATTTCCCAGGAATTATGGAGACAGTTCAACTGGAAATCTTTGCAAACTTGGTAACAAGAAAACAACACCAGAATTCACTAACTCCGTTCTTAACTCCTTCCAGTCAACATCAGGGCCCTGACAATGTATAAGTGATAAAATGATGGTAACAACTCCCATTTCCTGAAAATTTTGATTGGAGAAGTGACATATGTGGCCCAAGAAGCCTTCAACAGACTGACTTTCAATATTCTCAAATAATGTTAAAACAATTTCAACATGGACCACTGATGCAATTTGGGTGATGAAATCCCAAAAATGCAGAAAAGTAACCTACCTAGGTGCTAATCAGTATCAACAGGCAACAGCTTCCAACCAGCCACAAAACCATGAGGATACACTATTTGAGTTTTGTGTTGCCAAGCCATGTTTATTAGTAAATTAGGCATATAAAATGTGTAGGATGTGATACTTGCTATCCTTCTTGCTAAAGGCTTACTGGAATTGGACTTTACTGTGAGACAAAGAACATTTGAAGTCAACAGAGTGCATTTTAAAATAATAGTTGTAGTATCATAATATTTGTCAAAATGATATAGGTTTCTAATGAAGTATAGTTAAGAATAAACAAGTGAAACCATTGATTATCAATAAGCCCCTCGTGGATTTTATAATCCCGGGAATCTAAATTTCAGGCATCTAATGTAGGCATTAATGTTCTTAAATTCTCAGCAAGCATATCCAAATATTTGAGTGAATATTTACATATGACTTACTATTTTTGGTTAGTGTTCATACTATTTATTAGAGTTTACAACTAATCTATAGAATAATTCATTTCCCCAAATGTAAAATTTTATGGGTAACATAAAATATTCTATTAAAGACAATCTCTGCTTTCAAGATGTACATTGTCTTATGTTCTCAACCAGGAAATAAATACCCATCAGATGATACTACGCAGAATATAACAAAGTCATTTTTGATAAATTTATAGATTTTTGTTTGCATGTACACATGAGAAATTGGTATCAGAGAAATGCCTCCACTCATAACAAAAAGAAATATCCAATATCGAAACAAATATCATTCTACAAATGATCTATCCAAACAGGGAAAATGCAAAAAAATGANTAATAAAAGTAAGATTTCATAAAAAAGAATTTCATNGTGATGAATTTATCTATGAAACTGCCATTATATGGAGAATGTTTAGTGATTCTAACTATGAGAAGAAAAAGATCTAGAATCAAGAAGTAGAAATCCAGAAGGCCTATGCTGATAGACAGAGAAATACTAGAGTTTTGGTAGATATTAGTTAACTAAAGGACATATTTAATATCTCTACGAGGGCTCAACCTAATCAGAAATTAATTAGAAAGAAGAATAGAGAAAGATGAGTTTGTGATCTGTGAAAGTATGAGGTACGACAAATGGTGCTTGGTCACCAATCCTAGAAAGAGAAGACTTAAATAGAAGATTTTCAGTCTTATTCAGGCTTAAATCTAGTTTTGATTTCATACCATCCATGTGTTAATTAACATGGCCAATCAATCACTATGCCTGTTTGTAGGGATGAGTGGATCTATCCTACACTATACTCTTATATGTGTTAATTAATCATTATATAACTTTGTTAAATTGAATAACTTATACTTGAAGAATAAAATAAAACAACTTCATGCTTTATAACAAACTCAAACACAAAGTAAAATTAGAATAGCTTTGGAGAACCACAGAGCTAAGAGAGTCCATCTGAGCATACATGTGCACACACACACACACACACACACACACACACACACAAGTTCCAGGATGAAGTATAGGGAAATGGTTCAGAAGTAGTGTGTGAAAGGGCAATAGACAAGAATTTTTCAAAACTTAAGACATACATTAATATCCAAATTAAGAAGGTAGTAAAGCCCAAAATGAATGAAAGTAAAAGCATGAAATTAAAACACAAAACATAACTGTAGGCACATTTTTTTAACTAAAAATTCAGACAATATATTCTGATCACAGTTTCTCCTCCCCAGTCTCTTCCCACATATCATTCTCCAACTTCATGCCTTCTTTCTCTCTCTTTTTAGGAAACAAAAGCAAAATCAGAAAATACAATATATAAACAAAATGTAAGTGAAATAAACGTTTATCAATTAATTATCTAATGTGAAATGGTCAGCCCTAAACACACACACACACACTGCAAAGCAATATGAGACAAAAAAATCAACAAAACCACCATTGAGTTCTGTTGTTGTTGTTGTTGTTTTGGTCTTTTTTGGGGGCCTGCCACCCAGCTCCCAAATAAATCACTCATAGAGGCTTATTCTTAATTATGAATGCCCGGCCTTAGCTTGGCTTAGTTTCTAGCCAGTTTTCTTTAACTTAAATTATCCCATCTACCTTTTGCCTCTGGGCTTTTACCGTTCCCTTACTTCTATAAATCTTACTCTTACTCCGTGGCTTGCTGGCCCCTGGAGTCCTCCTCCTCTGGTTTCTAGCTCTCCCCCTTGCTCGTTTTCTCCTTCTCCATATATACTCTCTTCTGCCAGCCACACCTATCCTTTCTCCTGCCTCCCCATTGGCCATTCAGCTCTTTATTAGACCATCAGATGTTTTACATAGGAACAGTAACACAGCTCCACAGAATTAAACAAATGCAACATAAGCAAAAGTAACACACCTTAAAATAATATTCTACTACAAGTTCGTTTTCTGTTGGCCATATACTGTTGGGCATGGGGCCTACTCTTAAGTATGGTTTATATACCCAGTGAAATTTTATTGGAGAAAATTGATTCTTCTTTTCCCTTTCCAAAAAGCTGTCAGTTGGAGACAGCTTCTTGGTTAGGGATAGGAGATTGTGTCCATTCACACCTCTCAGCACTTAGACTTCCATCTGTCTTGAACCTGTGCAGGCCCTGTGCATACTGCCATTGTCCTGGTAAGTTTATATGCGAGTCATTCCTGCTACATCTGGAAGACATTGTTTCCTTGGAGTCATCCATGCCCTCTCCTCCTCTTCTGCATAGCACCCTTATCCCTGAGGGGAGGGATTTGATGAAGACATCCCACTGAGGAATGAGTGTTCCAAATTCTCCCTCTCTCTGAACATTGTCCAGCTTGATTCTCTGCATTACTTCCCATCTGCTGCAAGAGGAAACTTCTCTGGTGATGGCTGAGTGAGACACTGATCTACGGCTTTAGCAGAATGCTGTTAGGAGTCACTTATTGCTGTTCAATTAACAGAACAATAGTATTTGTTTTTTTCCTAGGTCAATGACCTGTCTAATCCCATGTTCTTGGCTATCCTAGCAGTGTCAGGTGTGGCTTCAATCTCATAGAGTGGGCCTTAAACCCAATCAGATAGGGGCTGGTTATTCCCACTATGTTTGTGCTATTATTACACCAGCATATCATGCAGGCAGGTAACCATTTTAGGTGACATGGTTTGTAGCTGGGTTGGTGGTTACCTTTCTACTTAGATAGCATGTAGAGTAACATCCGGTACCCTGAACAGTAGTCAGTAGGGGCGAAGGCTCTACTTAGGCTACAGATCAACTTCTCAATGTTCAATGAGATATTTAAGTATTGTCTTCAGCAATAGGGCCTTACCACTAGTTTTTGAAGAGCAACCAATAGCGGTAACTGCAATTATTTCTAATGGTTCATAAATCNAGGTAAATCAAAACTTATGGTAAAAATTTTATGACTAACCACGTGAGTTATGAAAAGTTAGGTTTGATAGTTAAATACAATAATTGAATTTCTACTTCAAATGTTTGCAGGAGTAGTAAGGTAAAGAATATGAAAACAGGCTGACTCAGAAGAACCAGAGTGATAATGGATATTAATAGTGTCAGCCTGTGTTGTACAGGAAGCAGCTTCTAAGACAATGTTAAATGGAAGCAAATGTCTTAAGTAAATCATACATGAGATGGAAATGGAGACATGAGTGGATCCTGGAGACAATGGAATCCCTATGAGACAATGAGGCAAATCCAACTTCAAGTGAGAGATACCAAAGGAAGTAAATCCAGTGGGAAACTAGGTCAGACTGAAAATTGCATAATGCTGTTGAGAACTTCTCAGGACATGTTACCCGACACAAGTAAACATGATTTAATGTTTTCCCCCACACTCTGTAAACTGATGAGGGAAAGCACAGGACGAATACATCCTCCATGCAAATACAGACATTTCAGAGCACATTCTTTTGGCCCTTGGTCAGTTACATACCCATGTGCAGCAAAGAACTGTCTCATGGCCACCATGTACCACTGGATGTGAGTAGCAATTAAATTAACAATAAATCAATATAATTCTCCAATTGAAATGTTAAACTTGTCATACTCACTAAATATAAATGGAAGACTATGTGGTATTTATGATAAGCACTCTTTAAATATAAGAATATGTGTCAGTCAGTTGCAATGGTAAGGAAAATGATACACCACTCATCATCTAACCAAAAGAATGCTGGTATGGTAATGTTAAACATTTAATTGAAATTTAAATTTTTTTTGTTTTTGTTTTTGTTTTTGTTTTTTCGAGACAGGGTTTCTCTGTGTAGCTCTGGAGCCTGTCCTAGAACCAGCTCTGTAGACAAGACTGGCCTCAAACTCACAGAGATCTGCCTTTCTCTGCCTCTTGAGTGCTGGGATTAAAGGCTTGTGCCATCACCGCCCAGCGGAAATGTAAATTCTTAAAGCTTTGAGTTGAATAAATAAAATCACTATCATTTAAAGATGATATTATTATTTAAATAATATGATATAATCAATAGTCATACTCTTGGAAGTAAACAGATCATTTGAGACAATGTCCATGCTAAAAAAAAAAAAGGAGTTTTACAGAAAAGCAAGAAAAATATGAAAAATCAGATTTAGTCATTTATAGCAAGTATATAATATCACCAAGAAAAAAATGGGGAAAATGTGGCTGAAGGTCAGGATATGCACAATCTAAAAGAAAATAAGTCTTTAAAGCATTTAATTAATATTTAGATGGAGCTCAAGGAACCCTGCAGAACGAGAGGAGGAAGGATTATAGGAGCCAAAGGGGTCAAGGACACCAGGAGAACACAGCCCACAGAATCAACTGAACAGGGCTCATATCGTCTCACAGAGACTGAAGTGTCAACCATGGAACTTGCATGGGTCTGTGCTANGACACTTACATACGTGGTGTAGTTGTTTAGCTTGGAGTTTTTTTGGGGGCTCCTAACAGTGGGAGTGGGGATGTTGCTGACTCTTGCCTGTTTGTGGGAACCTTTGCTCCTATCGTGTTGCCTCCTCCAACCTTGATATGAGGGTTTGTGCCTAGTCTTATTGCATTTTGTTATGCCCTGTTCGGTTGATATCATTGGGAGACCTGCTCTTTTTTGAAGAGAATTGGAGGAGCAGTGAATCTGGGGAAAAGGGGAGGGGAGAGGAGCTGGGAGAAGGGGAGAGAAGAAAGTCTGTGGTCGGGATGGATATATGAGAGAATAAAAGAAGAAAAGATATAATAAGTAATCAATAATATGCCGAAGGTCTAAGTATCAAACTTTTATAGATTGATAATATATGAATTGAAAAAAAATCTTTAAGTTACTATTTATGATAGCTAGTTGAAATTGTCAAATATTTAGATATAAGACTAACAAAAAGAATATAATAACTTAATACTAAAAACCATGATGATTTTCAAGAGATACTAAAATAATATACCACCATAGAATAAATCACATTTCAGGTTGTAATATTGTAAACATCAATTTTGTTATAATTAGTTTATGGATTTGATGCTAACATATTTAAAACATCAGTGGTTATGTGAGTGGGAAGTTCTGGGGTATTGATGAAAAGATTGTTTCATTTATAGAGAAGATCTAGAGCATAAGGTGAAGACATGAATGAGTTAAGTTATAGGACTTACATGCTATATAATATGACATTCGTGTCAGTGTTTGTGAACACAATATAATGCTGGCTTAAGAAAGAACTCTAATTTTGGAGGAGAAATTAGAATTNAAAATAAGACCCACAATCTGCCACTTCTTTTTATTTTCTTCTGACAGTATTATGGTGCAAAAGATGAGTGATATTTTGTAGATTTAGATTAATGATACATGTCAACTGATTGTCTATATGATGAAAATAAATCTAGCCTCATCTCACAGCATAACATAAGGTAAGTATCACTCAGATTATAGATTAAAATCTAAAAATGATAAGTGTTAAATATTAAAATCATACTAAGAGAATCATCTTCACAAACTTTGCATAGGTAGGTTTCTAAAATGGAATATAAAAAGCACAATTAAAGCATAAAGAAGAAAAAGCAGCTCCCCAAAATCTAGGACATCTATTAATAGATGTAAAATATAATGGATCAAATGTGGTAAAATGGTAGCATTCTCTCCTATTCTTGGTTTCTAAAGTGACTTTTAATACCTTTTAATTGATATTTTCTGGTTCTATTTATGGCGACAGTGGCCTTACACTTTCTTTGGCTAATTGAATGTCATCAAAACTGACAGTTTTGATACTAGACTCAAAGGACATCATATACTTCTCTTATTCAATAATATTTCTGTCTGGGTCTGGGGAAGGATGTGGTCTTCCTATTTAACTCATCTGAAAAGATTACTANTTGGGTCGAGTAAAGCTGAAACCAAGATACTTCCAGAAAGCAAGCCAAGTAAAACTCTGTGCAGAAACTTAAACTTCATGTTGACTCATAGCCATACAAGTGAAAAGAAATCGTTGTTGTTAAGTCACTTTTTTGGGTAGTATTTCATTGTACAATTGTATATGCATCCATATTTAACTTATATAGAAATATATACCTAGACATATGATGTAGCTGTAGTAAAAACAGTACAACTCTCAACTCAGGTTACAGTTTGAGGCTGTAAAGGAATTACAAAATGAGCTTAGAAAATTATTCAAGAAAATGTTATAGAAATTAGGATAAATATAAACCCATATCATACAGTAGCAATGCTAATGACTTGTCTGTGGCTGCTTGATGTTAGTTTATCTGAGGGATTTGTGCTTTTATTAAAGGAGGGTTTTCAGCAGGTCATAAAAAATGCAAAGCAAATTCTATCTCTTGTAGCTATATACCCCAAGAAAAAGGTATGTTCAGAAAACAACCAGTGTTTATAAACATAAAAAAGAGATTCAACAGAGTCTCTAGATTCTGGAGAATTTCTGGAACTTGTTGAATTGNGAAATAAACTTTTTTTCTTATCAGAAAATAAAACTTTAAAAATATATTTGCAACCTAGTGACAACTAATTATAAAACATCCATGCTGAGAAACAGTGTGGAGACATATGCCCTAATTAAGTCATGGCCATAACATCCTCAGTTAAGAACTCCAGAGAGGCACCGAAGCTACACAGAGAAACCCTGTTTCGAAAAAACCAAAAAACAAAAAAACTCCAGAGTTGTAGATTCTACTAAAAATTTAGGAATCTTGAATTGCCCAAGGTAAGTCTAAAGTAATAATGAGCTTTGGTGATAGCTCTCTGTGTTTCATGAAGAGTCAACCAGATAGTAACACATCACAACTTTCAAAATAATAGTATTGGTTAAAAAACAACAATAACAACAACAACAATAAAACTTTGATTTTGACTAAAAACTAAACATATGTAAGTGATCATGTATTTGGACTCCCAAAACCTACAAACAAGGGATAGCTTCATTCTCAGTCTCCTATAAAAACATACAATAATTATTTAGATAAGTGACAAATTGTTGTAAAAAATGAAATCTTCTCAGTGGAAGNCACAAAGGTATTGAGAGGGGTTTGTAAATGGAGCATGCCAATAAGCCTATTTAATCACATTAAGCAACTCTCCATTATGTCAAAGATATCTAGTCCCAGCAATGTCTGTCTACTGAGTTTTTAGGATTTATAAAGAACACAAGTAGTTATGAATTCCTACTTATCACTGTTTCAAATGGGGTTTTTTATAGTGACTGTTCTGACCCTGTGTGAGATATGTATAAGGTAGACTTGTCTCCAAACAGGAAGGCAATATCAGCCTACCACAGAGCACAGGATTCTAGTCTGTGAGCTTAATGTCAATATCAAACAAAACTTACTAAGTGTCATGGGGGGTAAATTCATTTTGTGTGTGAGAAGAACATAAATAATTACCAAGACAACAACTTAGCTATTCCTATCATTTCTAGTNTTTCTCTATGTCTGTGTATTACATGATTTTTTTAGTTTGTTGTACTGAAGTTGTGGTATTTATAGGTGCTTGGGCTTTATATGATTGATTTGTAAATGCACTATAGATAGCCATGACAAGATGCCTGTTCTTATCCAAGGCTAACAGATATAGTGTATGTGGCCTCACTTCATGTGGCCTACATGGGCACCCACATGTATGTCACACACACACACACACACACATACACACACACACACACTTAAAAAATTAAGATAAAAAAATTCAGTAAGTTGAAGATTTAGGATTTTGGCCTTTTCTGCAGGTATGCGCTTTGTAAACTTTATGTAGAATAAAATTACTATGAGAAGACTAAGTCAAACTAAGATATTCTACTTAACTTCCATAGGCAAGCCCCTTTTTTTTGCAAAAATAAACTATTATGTTATATTTTAAAATAACTAGAAACACAACATGTTCATTGGGAGATAAAAACAAAGAAACTTAATTTAAATGCACGTAGGTTATGCGACTTGAGATTTGAAATAAGTAGGTGTTTAGATTTAGTGTGAAATAAGGAGATGAAAGGAAAATGATTCAAAAGAAGGTCAGTATTAGGAAAAATGAAGCCTTCTGAATACAGCTTGCATCAACTCAGTTTGAGGCAGCTTGCTGTGGTTATGACCTTTAGTAATGAGCAATCTCAATCATATCAGCGACATATTACAAGTTGGTTTTGTTTCCATTTCTGTTGTCTTTTGAGATAGGTTCTCACTATGTTGCCATGGCCAGCTGAGAGTTCACTATGGAGATCAAGGCCAGCCTTGAACTCACTGAGACCTGCCTGTCTCCNCCTCTTGTGGGCTGGAATTAAAGTCTTGTACTGTATCTTGTGCTACACATTTGGCAATAGTACAAGTTTTATGAATAGATTAATGAACAATATGGAGGAGATAAGCATTAAATACTTCTGAATCAACTTGGAATTTATATATTTTCANTTGGAAAAAAATGAGGCTTCTGGGCAGTTTGTGGGGAAGGTGAGACAAGGTCTCATGTATCCCAGGCTGCACTGTATCTTACTATGTAGCTGTGGCTGGCCTTGAACTACTGATTCTCCCGTCTTCACCTTCACAGTGGGTCTAAAGACATGTACCACCATAACCAGCTTCTAGGCAGCTTTTAAACCTGGTTTAGAACTTTGCTTCAGAATGATAGACATTAATCTCTTGGTGACCACTGATGAATACAGGTGTCAGAGCCATATAAGCTAGTTAGAATGATCTCTGTAAATTTTTAAGACATGAAATTATAAAGGGCTAAATTTTATTCTTTTATCAATATCCACAAAACCCCAGCAGAAGGCAACTGACTATCTCCACTTCTTCATAAGCATAAATAATTTGCTGGAGAATTAAAACAAGAGTTCAGCTCCTTTTATGTATGCAAAATCAATATGGAATTTTGCAATGATTGGCCACTCTTAGTTCTTTGATACAGAAACACGCTCCTGTTTCTGCTGTTGTTACCCTACATTAGAATTCCATTGATGAGATTCTAGTCAAGAAAAGTCTGTGGCTACAATCCATAATGGCGTGACTCCAGCTCTATTCCGTGTATGAATCTTTGAAACAGTTTATTTTTCAAGAAAGCAGACTATGTCTTATCTCTTCAAAGAATCAAGTTAAGGGGCTGAAGAGACAACACAATGAAGCATACATCTTGTAAGAACAAGGACCTTGGTTTGGTATGCCCACATCAGAAACCCCATGAAGAAAGCTAGGTATACTGGCCTATCTCAGAGCTGGGGAGACAGAGAGAGCCAGATCCCTGGAATGTTCTGGCCTATCCACCTGGTCCCCCTGATGAGTTCAAGGTCAATGTAACTTCTTATCAACAACAACAATAATAAGACTAATAAATAATAAAGTATATAGCATCTGAGGAAGACACACGTTTTATTTTAGCCTCCACATGCTCAAGCACAGAATCACAGGAGCAGCTGTACATATATGCGCAATTTTACACAGGAACACACACACATATGCACATACTTAGAAATAAAAATCAAGTTTAATTTTTTCTGATACTTCACTAACATAATGTTTATTATATGTGAAAATTTGTGGAAAGATGAGACTTGTCTTTTTATTTTCTTTATGGTATGAGATAAATTGGTAAATTATGTTGACTACATTAAAATCCATCCATATATGTCTTTCTAGAGAATTGGAATAGATCNATAGCTCATTTGAAGAATCAGAGAACCATAGAACTGAAAGCATAAAGCAATTCAGACANTATCTAATACAACAAAGCCCCATTTTGTTTTCTTAACAGAAGTTCTGATTCAAGAATGTCCTATCGTATCTGTGTCAGACCCCCTGCTCATATGTGCATCATGTGATCTCAAATTATTTTCATATTTAAATATTTAAAACACAGTCACTAAAAGCCAAATGCTCTCAGAGTTTTGTATGACAAGATCAAAAACTATATTTTTCTTATTAATTAAAAAATTACCAAAAGATTTATAAATAACTTCCTTTTTTATGTGTGACTACATTAATTTTTTGACATGAACTTAAGTTATGTCAAAAATGGTTATGACAATAATTAGAGAAAACACTCATATTTGTGCTTATAAATATTTATACATAAATGCAAATAAGTATCCTATTTACTTATATGGAGCAGGTAAGGTATATATTTAATCAAGTTAATGTTTAGTTAATTAGAAGCTCTCTTGTTCAAAACTACACCTGGTGAAATAGATAAAATTTCTGTTAACCTGCTGAGGGACTTACAGGCTACTGAGAATGAAGAAGTATGAGAGTTCAAATATTTTTTTGGCATTAAAATAATTTTCCACTATCTAAAAACAAATCAGAGTTAGTTAGGATGACCCTTTCTTTTNAAAAGTTCTAAGAAATTCAATATATAATAAATATGACATCAAAATGGGAATCCAGCATGTGCAGAAAGGAAATCCATTCAGAAAATGATATTAAAATTCTCCATAGGAGATTTGAAAATCAGCAAGCTCCAGGCTCCACTGAACTTGGACCACAATAAAATGACACCCAAAGCAACAGACTCTGAGAAGTAAGATGTAAGGATTCCATTCCATAAACAAGGCTAGAGGTTGGATTTGCAGAAAAGAAATCATATATATTCTTGCAGATGCAGTAGTGTACACCTACCACCAGCCAGGAAGCTGAGATGCAATGGCTTAGTCTGGCTGTTTGAGACAAGTCTGGGCAACACAGTGAGATCCCATCTAAAAATAATATCCTGAAGTCAACTACTTAAATTCAGTGTTGCCTTGGGGCAAACCTTGAGAGCTACATTTCTGACAAAGAATTGTTTCATCCAAGATCTCTATTCAAGAATATCCTACTATAGAATGAACTCAGAGTAAGTATGCAGTCTTTTAGAAGTGGCCTCTCACTTTCCTTCATGAGAAGCTACTTGAACTTTGAGAGTAAGACAAAAGAAAAGACACTTCAAGACATCTACTAAGATAACATTTTCNTGGAATGGCTTATCCAGGGTGNCATTTAAACAACAGCTGTAGAAGTTGGTGCANTTTGTAGGGTGACAGTGGAGTCCTCACACAATTTGTCTCTAGGGAAACCCTGAAAACTTGATTACAGTACATTACTGATGAGCTGTAGCCATTGCTGTGCACTGAGTAGTGTCTTCACAAAATTGTACCTGAAACTAACCCCCAATATGATTTCCTGGAAACATGGCTCTATAAGGAAGTACTCTGTATTAAATGAAATCATCCTTACAAGGTTGANCTAATAGAGTTTGTGTTCCTAGGTGAGTAGACACTAGAATGTTCTCTTTGTCATCACATTCTCCAGGAAAGGTCATATATGACAAAATCAGAACATAGCCATTTGCAAGTCAGAAAGANATTCCATATACCCTCACCAGAAACTGAACCTTGTCACNCCATGACTATGAGAAATACCTTCCTAATGCTGAATCTCCACTAGTTTCTAGATTTGGCATTTTTCTTTGGACTTCTGGGCAGACAAAGATTTTCCTTTGTCTCCAAAGAGCCATCTCAGAAACTATGATTATGTGATTATATTTATTGCTATGGCTGAGAGTAGAGATGAATCAGATAAATAAAAGTTAAGGAAAGGGAGTTATCAACTACCAAAATAATAAAAAGGAAAGAATACACTTTACTAGTGTAATATATATCTTGGTGTGACTACCATTTAATATCATATATAAAATGTTAACTTAGTTATAACATGAAGATAAGAATAATACTTAAAACCATGGATCGACATTCTAAAACTAAAACTTCCACTTTAAACAAAAGTAAATATTTGCACAGAAGCATACCAGTCATCTTTCATAATAAAAAAAGGAAAAANTAGATTTCAACAAAATACTACATTTTCACACAAAACCATAGTCAACTCCTCCATAGATCAGAGGACATCTAAAGAGAGGTGGAAAGAATGTATGAACAGAAAGAAAGGGTGTTACATTGTGAGATGCTNTCTCCAAAATATGATGTGGCCATTGCACTATGTACTCATAACAAAAGTGGGCCTACCAACATTTTGTCAAGAATGTGGCAGAGGCTTGCTTACAAGGCATCACCACTCCTTGAGGTTCTATTGGCACAATAAGTTATANAGTCAAGCATAGCATAGCCATCTCTTTGAAAATGTTCATTAGTGTAGTCATTGTATGAGATTTTCATACCAACATAACATATACTGTGACCATATTCTTCTCCCCATGTCCCTACGCTTTCATTTTCTTTGTTCCCTTTGTTCCCCCAGACAGTTTTGCTTTTACTTTGTCATATATACACACATGATTTTATATATGTATGTAAACTCTCAGAACCATCAATGAGGAAATATGACATGTTTGTATTTTTGAAACTTTATTAATTCACTTAATATATTTATTGGACATTTGTATATCTTTTGGGAACAGGGTGTTTGTTTCATTGTTCCATTTATTGCTTGGGTTGTTTGCTTTCTTGTTATTTAGTTTTTCAAAAAATTGTTTATTCTAGATATTAATATTTTGTCAGACCTATAACTGGCCAAGATTGCCTCCTGTTGAATGGGCTCTCTCTTCCTGCATTGTTTCCTTTGTCATGTAATCTCACCTGACCACTCTTGTTATTACACCCTGAGGGACTAGAATCCTAGTCACAAACTCAGTGCTTATGCCTGTATCTTGAAGTGTTTTCCCTACTCTTTCCTCAATAGTTTAATTTTTANCTCTTACATTAAGATTATTTGGGGGAAAGAACCTAGTTTCATTTTTTTCCATGTGGATATTGTTTTTCCAGCACTATTTTTAAGAGTTTGCCTTTTCTCCAAAGTGTGCTGTTTCCATTGTCTTTGAGGTGTCTATAGCTGCATGACTTCATATCTGTCTTCCACTCTAGTACTGATCTTTGTGTCTGTTCCTGTATCGGCGTTATGGTGTTTGGGTTACTGTGCCTTTTGATAAAACTTGGAACTAGGGGTATGGTTTCTTTATGCATTTGGAA
>LZPO01008464.1:48755-67608 GCA_001675575.1 Neotoma lepida | reverse complement strand
AAAAAAAAAAAAAACACAGTTATTTCCTCATCCCCTTTACAATCCATTTTGTTTCTCTCTCTGTGAGCCTTTCTGTGATATTATAAAAGTGAGAAAAACTTAGGGATTTGCTGGGACTATGTACCTATACCCATGGAAGCAAAACATCCCACCTCTAATCTCTGCACTGTGTAAAGACATAGGTGTGAGACCTCTCTCCAAACCATAGCTGCATCAGAATAATTCTGCAGGCACTTGTGACTAGTGAGAATGAGGAACACTCTTTGTGTTATGTGAGCTTAGAATACCAATCTAAACTTGAGCTTTTGCATAACCCTGCCACTTCTAATGATTTCCAGTCTCTCTCCCTCATTCTCCTTAAGCAAGTTTCCCAAATTTGGTTATAGTAAAGCTACCCATGAATGCCGAATCTTGTATCCAAATGTTATCAGATGTATCAAAGCTTCTTAGTTGTGCAAATTGGGCTGAATATCCTATAATAAGAGGCATTCTTTGGATATTTGGGCCATGCACCTTCCTGACCCAGCTGGAATCAAGAAGTTCCTGTAAGTGAACAAAAATGGAAATGAAGAAAGAGAATCAAGTTATCTCTCTTCTGGGAACCTTACAAATGGTTCAGTTTGGTTTGGTTTAAGTGCCTGCAAAGATCTTGTCTTATTCATACTTTGTTTCCATGCCTCACATTTCTCTAAAGCTTTAACCAAAGGCTGCCAAAACACAAAGTAGATTATGCCTCCCTTATGCTCTCATCCCCAGAGCTTCTACCTAGGACTATTTCCTCCTGTCTAAACAGGCAGCCTCTCTTTGCCATGGCTTAAAGAAGAGATGGAGATACTCCAATGATCTAGAATTGGCAGTGCTCTCACAGGGACCACAGACCATCAGTCAACTAACCTGTTTATTGGGTTAGGCTTTGAGGGTAAACTTACACTGACCATTTCTTGGGCAGTGACATGAGGGCCACAGTAAAGTAAACCTTTTCTAAGGATGAATGACAAATGAGACCTATCCATACTGAGGGGAGGACTGTGATACTGGAAGCTCCTCCTATCATGAGGCTTTCTGGCTGGTTTAGGTTAGACTACTGGTTCTGTGGAGATTCCGGCAATAGAGAGCAGGTGGGACCTCATCATATCTTCTTTTTTTTTAATTGGTTTTGATTGGATATGCCATTAACCTTTTGTAGGGTTATATCTGTCCTTTGCAACTTCCCTCTGAGTTACTATCATCTGGTCTTTGGCATGCTCATCTTATTTTTTGCCTCCATTAAAATACGATCCATGATATATCTTGTACTAAAATAATCTATGTGTTAATTCACTTATTTGTCTGGTTAAAGAGAGGTATAGTTGTAGCCTGCATTAGTGAGTATGAAAGGAAGACCATGCACANTAATAAGGAAAACATTTGGAAAACACAGTGTGTCATTTTCTACATCTAAATTCTAACACATGCCAATCGGGCTTTGCCCTCTAACTTCTATTCCTGGAAACACTAGGCAACCACCTCCTCCAGGAAGCTCAGTGTCCTCCTTTGGAAAATGGGAGTAACATCTACACGGTGGAGATTAAGGATGCAGAGAAAACAGTGAGCACTGGCTTTTTGTACTTAATCGGTAGTACCAATGTCAATGACCTGCCTCATTCATCTCAGCTTCCTCCATACACTTTCACCCAGAGCTGACCACAGTGACCCACACAGGAGAGACAATTGGTCAAATTTCAGCCAGTTAATCAGAGTCCCAACAGCAAACATTTGCTGCACACCCAGGACTGTATCAGGCACTCTGGGAATCTTGGAGAAAGCCAAGGGCCTCTTTCTGCTCTCGGAGAGCTTACTGTTTCACCCAAGGGGTGTATATGCCTAAACAGTAGTCAGATCTCAGGGAGTAAAATCCAGAGGAAATTCTGCAAGGAAGAAAGCACACAGTTGTCAGCTTGCTCTGCCAGCTGGGATTACAGCCAGCATGCTGTGTGGAAAAGTCTTTTGCCCACTTTCAGAATGTCTAGGATAAATCATAGAAACAACATGTACCAAGTTCCTCTGGGCTCTGCACCAAATTCCTTGACTCTTACTTAAGCTACTACAGAAACGGGATTAATGGTCTCCATTTACAGATGAACACACTAAAGCTTTGGGCTCAGGTCTGGAAAGGGCTAAATTGGGAGACAGGCCATTGTGTTCAGGTAGGAGCCCAGGTGCAGACTAAGCAGCTCCCACCTGCTTCCGAGACGTATGTGGGAAAACGGTCAGAAGAACAGATGTTTTCTGTGTCGTCTTATCTGTCCTGTGCATTTTAAGAATACCAAGAGAGTAGGAGATCTCTTGCCATACCTCAACTGCCACTCTGTTGTTCCATCTTTCTGCCAAGGTACCCAACCTCTGCCCCCATTCTTTTTTCAGTAATTTCCTTGTTGACAGATCATCATTGTACATAATGATGGGTTTCATAAAGACATTTCCACTCATGCACATCATTTACTTTGGTTGTATTCACACTCTGAGATTCTGCCTTTCTCCTCCTTCTAGTCCCTTCCTGTACCCAGTTAAACCTCCTCTACTTTTCTTGGAATGTAGTATATAATTACACACACACACACACACACACACACACACATACACATACACACACTATGGAGGATCCATTTTTGAGAGAAAACATTCAACATTTATTCTTCCAACTCTAACTTATTTGTCTTATTGTGATTACCTCTAGTTCTGTCTATTTTCCTATGAGCAACACAATATGACCTTCTTTCTAGCTAAATGTGCGTGCACACACTTTCAACCTCTATCATTTTACCCTTAGCATTGTCCTTCCAGAGAACCTTCTAACATATGTACAGTAGAAAGGAACATAAAAGAAACAGAGAGAACACTTCCAGCCCTACCCCTGCATGTCAATCAGATGCCTTAGGTTTGGGAATGTGTGTCTAATTATTGCTGGAGGATGGGAGAAAAAAGAAGGAAAGTACAATTTTTGTACAATTTATCATTTATCACAAGCCATACACAGGAAACCCTGAAATACCAATAAAAGAGAATTATGAGATGTGTACATTCCTTGATGGCCACAAGCTCTGTTAGGACAGTGGGGAATTCATCAGTGCCCTTCTCCATCATTGTGTCCACAGCAAAGGGCTAGATATATGCTAGGTTCTCCGGGCAAAGGGTCAAAAATCATTCTGCATTTGGGCTGGGCATGGTGGCATTCTGATCTCAACCCTTGGAGAGAGGAGGATTGGAAATTCAATTTCATCCTTGGCTACATAGAGTATGTGAAACTAGCCTGGGTTTTACACACACACACACACACACACACACACACACACACACACACGCAGGCATGCATGTATGCATGTACGCAGGTGCGTACATGTGTAAAAGAACAAAGGAAATAAAAATCATCTTTCTATATGCATTTTGATGCTATGGAGGAAGTACTTGGGCAGGGAGCCCCAGAGGAAAGCTGGGAGACACTTCTGTGAAAGTGATTGCTGAGCTGAAACTTAAGAAAGGTAAATTGAGGGATAGGACAAAGATGGTGACAGAGACAAAATGAATAGCACACAAAAAGTTAAAAAAAAAGGCTGATAAGAAAGCAAAAACTCAGGAGAAATGAGTCAGGAGGGGTGCTCAGAGACACCGCAGGTGCTTGGAGTTTATTCTTTATCCCCAGGGCTGTGGGGAGCTTCTCTGTGGCTTTAAACATGAGGTGAACTGGGAGATATGAACATAGAAAGAACAGCAGTGATCCTTCTCAACCCCTCCTGTATGTCAGAACCCATGAAGCACACCATTTCCTGTGCATTTTACAGCCACCCTCCCTAACATAAAGGGCTTCTCTCAAAGCGAAGAAGCTGACTCAGACATGAACTCCTCGCCTGTACCACTCTTCTTTGTTCTCTTCTACCTCGATACAGGTGTCAACCTGAAAACATCTCTGCCCAAAAATCTTGTACTGACCAGCATTCCCCCAGTGCTACTTAGGCAATAATATTTGCAAAGAGCAAGGAGAAATCTTGGCTTCGGTGCCTAATGCTGAGGAGACAGTTCCAAAGGCTGTCTGCCCCTTCCCTGCTTGTCCCTGCCTTCAACCAAAGCATTCAACTCTTCTCATTAGTCAAACAGGGCCACCTTTGCCAATGGTGGGGAAGGAGAGGGAAAGGGAACACACTGAAATGCTGGAGCAGATAGATTCCAAGTAGTTTCCCCAAAGGCCCAAGGGATCTGCTTTCTCCTGGTGGTTTCTGAATAATTGTTCAAGAGCACATGTGCTAGTCATCTAAGGAGACAGAACAGAAAGTACCGTGGTTTGTTACAGCCTGTCCCACTCATGCAGGGCACCCAACTTCCCTCCAAAAAGAGTACAAAACAGAGTCCCCAAGTTGTCACCCCTTAAACCCATCAAACCTTGGGCTAGGAGAGATGGTAAATCTTTTAAAGCTTTTAGGGATGCTCCTGCTTCCTTTCCTGGCCCTCTCTCTCCATCACTCATCAGCCCCTTCTACAGAAGTGATACTCCATCCAGCATTGTGATTGGATATGGAATTCCATTGGAAAATAGTTTAGTGATGAAAGTTTGGAACAAATACAAATAATTGACATTTGCAATTAGAGTAAGCCTAGGGTCCATTGCTTACTGGCTATGTGACATTAGTTAAGTCAGGTCTCTGATTGCCATATAATTTCTGTTTTTCAAGGTAGGAGTGAGACCTATATGACATATGATTTCCCTTCTGATGACAGACTCTTTCAGAAATACTGTTGTCTCCTGTTACTTTTCTGCAACCGAGGGACAGACATGATTTGAAATAATATATGGGGTTACTTTAAAATTATTTTTATTAATATATGTGTATGGATACTTGCCTGATGCTCTGTCTGCACATTATGTGCATCAGATACCTTGGAACTGGAAGTATAGACAAACTGTGAGCTGTCGTGTAGTTGCTAGGAATGGAATCCAGCTTCTGTGGAAGAGCAGCCAATGCTCTTAACTACTGAGCTATCTCTCTCCAGCCCTAGGATACATTTTTTTTAAAACTTGGTATTCCAGTACAGACATTTGAGTGGCTAGAGACTTAGAGAGCCCCCAAGTCTTACCTCACTTAAGATCTGACTTTCATTAAATAAAAGTTCCTGCAGCTTCCCATTCTCCCATTTCTTATGGAATGATTCCGGTATTCCGATGGAAGGCCAATAGTGCTGTATTGTGACTCCAATCTCTCCAAAATAACATTTTTAGCAATGGGACGACATGGAGATAAACAATATAGCCGTTACCCTCAAGGGAGAAGGACATTGCCATGGGACCCTCTACTGAGGCAAAGCACATGTTGACAAAGTGCTCCGATATATTGAGTTAACCTCTGAAGGATACCCTTTGAAGAGAAAGGGTGAGTTTGCTTGACAGTTATCTATGAAAGTACTTTTCTTTGTAGTTGGGCATTTGGGAGTAAATAACAAGGCTATAATATGGATTCATTGTCACATAAAGAAAGCCTCGGCTTTGCAGCCAGGAAGAACTGATGTGAGTACTTGTCAGTTGTGTGACAGCTGACAAATGACCTCACTTTTATAAGCTTCAGTTTTCCTCATCTGCAAACAGGGCAGGTTGTCTCCTTTGTACTATCGTCTTGAGGGTGCAATGAGCTAACATACCAAGTACACACAGTACATGCTTGCCTCTTCCTGGGCATTAGATTAACTTCAGATCTCAGTCCTGCTAAAGCATTTGATACCAGAGTAAACTAAGTCTGAAGGGGGAACACAATATTGACAGATAGGGAAGTGACAGGTAACGGAGAGTGAGCCAGCA
The DNA here is from genome assembly GCA_001675575.1 of Neotoma lepida. Taxonomy (NCBI): domain Eukaryota; kingdom Metazoa; phylum Chordata; class Mammalia; order Rodentia; family Cricetidae; genus Neotoma; species Neotoma lepida. Next base: position 61,787 of record LZPO01008464.1, on the reverse strand, counting down.
TGTCTAGGCAGGCACTAAGCATGTATTGAATTCTCACGGACAGTGCCATCTCTAGCCCTGAGGGCATGTTTGAAGAGTGAACCTCCGTCACTCAGATGCCAGAACACTTGACTTGAAGCCCAAGAGCAAGCGGGGCTTTGGGGCTTGAGGCTCAGTCCTCTGAGTGCTCTGCGGATATCAGACCCTTCTCTTGCCAACCTTCTCATGGCCCATCTAAGAATATTCCTAGGCCTTTGTTTATGTTCTCCATCCAAGCCTGACCTACCCTGATCCTGTTCCCTTTATTCTCCATCCACTTCCTTTTAAACTTCAGCTTCAGGACCAGACACTCCCTCCATCCCTGCCTCTGACTCAGACTTCCTCATGGTCTTTCTCTGTGCCTTTCTGTACGTGTTTAATATTCTCTCTTTCCATCCCACTTTCCCTCTCTTCCTTTATCTCTCCTTCTTTCCTTTCTTTTCTCCATCCCTCCCCCCCTCTTTATTTTTTGTACTATTGTTTTGTTTTAAGTGGGGTCACCGGCATGTAGCCAACATGGCCTTTGCTGTATAATTTAGTTTCATGTTCTGTACCCAAGAAACATGTAAAAAATGTAAACAGCATTCACTCTCTGGGGCTGTAATGTGCGCAGGAAGCATCAGTCAAGCTTTGCTGAGCCTGCTCCTTCAGCGGTATTGAGTTCTGTCCCCCTAACCACATGCTCATTTCTCTAGTCTGAAAGTAAACTTTCTCAAGCCAGGCCTGAAGTAGGGGCTTGTGAAAGGAGCTGGGGTTTGGCTGGGCACAGGGTTCTGTTTTTGTTTGTGTGCATGCTCCTTTGTTTGTGTTTGTTTTTTCAAGGCCCCCAAGCTCCCCTCTCTAGCTCCCTCCAGGTCCTGCTTTTGAAAAGTCAGTTTTGATGTATAATCTATAGAATCAGACCAGAAAAGGCTTTCTACCTCCACTTCCACTACAGTGATAGCTTTCTTAAAACTTAAAATTCATCAACTAGCCACAAGCAAAAGCAAGCCCTAGATACATTTGAACATATTCAATTTATAGGAAGAAACAGGCTCCAAAGGCCCCATGAAAGGTACTGTTACTGAGAAGCGTACATCTTTGCTATAGCTTCTGGTCCGCCTCTGTGCTCTTCCTCAAGCTAGACCTATGTGTATAGTTGTTGGAAGGGGACATTTAATTAATATCTGTGATGTTTCCCTTCATGAGAAAAAGTCCCCCTATCCTTAGAGAGGTATGGGCTTGGATGAGGTCTGATCTGCTGGTAAAGACTCTTCTATGGAGTATGAATGCTACCTGGGCAATGCCCAAGCCTGCAGTGCAATACCTGACAGCAAGAGATGTGGAAATAGAGTAGCAGTTGAATGCAAACCAAGGAAGAAAATCACTTGACACATATCAAGAAGCTAAAGTCAGGATTATGTTTGATAGACAAAATTGTGTCATCATTGAGTGCTCCAGATCAATGAACCGTCCATTGGAACTTCCTACTTGGATAGAAATGCCCTACATTGACCTGTCTTACACAGCAATCCCTGGCTACATATGACACCAAGTAATAAAATGTGGCTCATGTAACCAAGAAGGCACATTTTTCTTTTATTTAAATTTAAGTGACTTCTTGGAGGCTGTAGACTGCTCTATGNACAAAGAAGGTTTAGGTTAGGTGTATCACATCCCATTGCTCATATACAGAAAGATCTTCGGGTACTTGCTTAGCTTTTCTGAGCCTGTCTCCTCAAATGTGAAATGGGATAATTGAGATTATAAAAAGTCTATAAAGAGCATACACAAGGCACTTGACGTGTCTCTTAAATCCATTCATCAAATTAAATCATTAGAAATCCATAGTGGAATAGTGTACCCATTTCCCACATAAGGTTGGGGAGCTTCTTAAAGAGTCTCACACTTTGTGGTAGGAGGACCACCCTCACTTTCTAGCTCTCAAATCCCCCTTGTGTTCTATCCCATACCACCTTTCCCAAAATGTTTTTTAAACCCCTCTCTCTTTCTCAGAACGAGGTATGACGGACTGACCACCTTGTGATTGAAAGACTGTATGTTGTCTGCATCTGTTCTCATGGGAGGATTTTTTGCCCTTAGAATACATTCTCCTCCATTCACAAGAAATGACAGGTCTACATCATCACTTGTTTCTATAGTTCTCTATGCCATTCCCCACAGTCTGTGAAATCCAGAAGCCATGTAGTCAGAAGGTCTGGTGTAGTTGGTATGAGCTTTTCTATATAGCTTAAGGGGCAATATTTAGGGAGAAGAATGACCTGGGATCCCTGAACACACCCGGAGAGTTTTCTTTCCTCCTATCCAGAGATGCCATCACTCCTTACGACATACTTTAAGACCTATTAGCCATAACTGAAGGTCTAGGATGCTCTCAATGATAACTGGATTTTTATGCCAAATGAAAAATGAGCAGCTAAGGATTTGGGCTCTACCTGCTGTCTTTAATTATTTCCAATGCCTAGCAAAGGGTCTCCATACTTGGAGAATTCTCCAAACTTTGGAGAAAATGTTTCTGTATTTATTGAATGACACTAGTGTCAACTACACGTGCTTAGGGCATCTCCTTTGTGACTGGATTGAAATGATAAGTTGTGTTAGGAAGTGGTAAGTTGAATGTTTGGGTCATAATTCCCTGTGAATGCATGGGTAGCCAGAGCAGGCTGGGCCTTCTTAATCACCTGATGTATCTATCACTTGGCAAATGATGATGATGATGATGATGATGATGATGTGAAGATAAGGAAAAAGGGGGAGAGCTTTATGCTCCTTTATGCCTCCAGAATTGGACCCTACCTCTAATCCTGTAGAGTTTTACTTGGTGCTGTTTGCTGCATTTATTGCTGTATGCCCTAGCATCTGACATATCATAAGCTCATAGCAAGTGTTAAAGAAGAAACATCCCCTTTGCCAATAGATTTACATAGACAGTAGGAAATGGCTTTTGGATGCTGAGACTTGGGGAAAAGGCTCTTCTCATCTCCTTTGCCTCCTGATGCTGCAGAGAGATTGTGTGTCAAGAAAGTCCCCATGATTGACTTCCTAAAGAGATTGATGGAAGTGAGGATCACTATTAGAGCGGTCTCCCAATAAGAGGCTAAGCATTGGAGGATGTGAAGGAGTGAGAGACAGAAAGATGGAGAGAGGAAGAAGAAGGAAATGTAGAGGGAAAAGGGATTATGAGATAAAAAGGTAAATGGAAGAAGGAAAGGAATGACCTCATCATAATAATAAACAACAGGTAGTAATTGCAACATAATTGTAATAACAATAATTAATGAGCATAGCAGAATGTGAAGGGCTCTTAGGGTAACAGTTCTGTATCTGGAACTTTATACTGTGTTCACATTCAAACCTGCCAACCATCCTATGAAGCAGCTTGTATAATTTTCACTATTTAACAGAAGAATTACATTAAGAATCCTTCAGCTAGCCCAAAGGTAAGTCGGGATTGTCTAGAGCTGTTTCCTTAAAAAGCAGAGGAAGAAGAAATGAGGTAGAAAGGACAAANTTTCTAATGTTCACGATGTGCCTACACCTGCTTAGGAACTCTGAACTTTTATGCCAGTTCTTCAGAATAGAAAGACATTTCATTTTGCAGTNGGGAAATACAGACGGCAACAGGTTTGAAATCGTTCAATCAGTGAATGATAAAAGCTGATCTTCCAAAATACATAACTTTGACATCAAAACATGTATGACTTCCTCTGCCCCATGGAAAGAGTCAAGAAAGAGTTGGGCATAGTGGTGTGGAGGAGTTCATATGGAAGATCCCAAAGCATAATGTCAATATGCCACTGCTGTGCACGATGGGAGATGATCTGGCCAACGCTGCCAATGGTGAAAGCATCATTCTGGTAGGTCCTCATCTCTCAAAGACCTTTTCCAATCAGCTGGTAGACNTGAAAGTCAGCAGTCTCTAATGGGCACCTGGGGAGCCCCAAAGCCTCCCTCGCTTGCTGATCATAACTACTATCTCTATTTCTGAAATCTGTCATGCCAGGCCAGAGAATCATGCTATCTGTTTTTCTCCTAAATACTGAGGTCCTTGTTGAAACCGCAAGGTCACAGGGGCTCTGTCAACAATTTCAGCAACTCTATCCTCTGCCCCTTGCATATGTCANTGAAGTACATCCTTAGAATCTCTTCCCAGAAGAAATGAAGCTTCAGACACATCAGGAAAGTATCTTGCCTCCTTTTAAAGAGCAAAGAGAAAAGAGTCAAGCATGCAGCAGCTATAGNGGGGCGTCAGAGAACCCCACATGCTGAAGTAGGAAGTAGGGTCCCCGGAGAAAATNTACACAACCTGGCTAGGTGGCTGTATGGCAAGAGTTTTCTCTATAAGCATTGTGACTTGTGCTTCATCCCAAATACAATTTGTATCACACAGATCTTGGTTAGCAAGGCTGGAGAAGGCAGAGAGGAACAAAAACAAAAACAACCTGGTGACTCCCAGTTTTATGAACTTGAGAAAATCGTGTTCTTTTATGACACATATTTTTAAGTGAAAAATCACTCTTCTGACCTTTCTGAATAGGCTGATGTGGTCAAGATGCCATTAACCACTGCCCAGCTACTCCTAATCAAGGGTTTAGGTGACCAGGAATGGAGCTTGGATGTGGTCATTGCTCTCCCGATTAACCCACGAACATCCAGGGCTTTTCAGGAAAAAGTGGAGAGGAGACTGAAGGGGTCCGACAGCCCCCCCTCCCCCCACCACACCTCAGCCTTTGAGCTGAGGTGGTGAGGATTTCTTCACTGTAGGGCTTTGATCTAGAGTTGGCGATGACTCCCAATTCTGCTCCAAGGCCAATGAGATCATTTTTTTTTAAATTAAAGTTAACTGGATTTGTAATTTTAGCCTTTGTTTCTAAATCTTAAACAAGCAGTCTTATAATACCAGAATGAGAGCAGANGGTACAGCTTCATNTTGCTCTAGAATGATGCTTCCTCTTCTGTGGTCTGCAAAGAGAATCTTCTCAATGCCTTCTCCCTCTAGAACTGCCAGTGTCTCAGGGCTCTGAAGGAAAAACCACAATTCTTGATTCTTATCTGAACCAAGTGATGCCTCAGGACACCCAGCTACTGCCAGCCATAGTGTGTATTCTCCTCTCTGGTGTCCAGTGTGCATGCTGGTGGTTGAAGTAAACAGAACCCCTTTGATCTGATTCAGAGTTTATACTGATTTTTAAAAATATTATTTTTGTTTTTGAAAGTCTCATACATTTATATACTATATACTGGTCATGTATCATGTTCTAGAATTTTTGAAATTTGCTTTCATATAACTGTAAAGGAAGAAAGATCAGGAAACACAGGAAAATTAGCATTTTTTTTTCAAAACTACTTTGTTGGGAGCTGTATGCAGAATAAGGTGCAACACTTGACCTTCATCCTTCATGCTTATGCAGCTGATAACATCTGGCAAACTGGTTTGGTCGTGGCTCAGCTGTGGTTCTCTTTTCCCCTTCTTAAGCCTTTTTTTTTTTTTTTAAATCTCCAGAGTCTGCTTGACACAGAGTTCGCACTTCAGCTCTGGCTTCAGCACCTTGCTTGTCCATGCCCATCCCTCAGACTATATGAACCTTGAGGCCAGAACCAACCCATTTTTCTAGGCATGTCTGCACTTAATTCATCAGCTTCTTCTTTCCATGACTTTGGAAGCCATTTTAAAAGTGGGGAAAGAAACCTAAGTCGCATTGGTATTTTCTGCTGAGTTTCATTTTTCTCATGTATACCATGAGAATAAAGAACTTAGAACATAATAGGAGCTAAATAGATGTTAGCTGAATAAGTGAATGAACGAGAGAAGAAGAATATAAGAGAAAGATTTCGTTTTCAGCAGATGAGGGGAACAACTGACTCTTCCAAAAGAGCACTGGGATCTCTGGAGACCTATAACCTTTCTCCCTCTCTATTAGGAATACAAGGTAGTCCTTCACCTTACTTATCTGCATCCTGACAGCATCTTACTCCTAAAAGTGGCTCATGAGACCTGGAGTCACCCATCAAGCATCTGGCTGGGGATCCCGTGGTCTACCGTGGGAGATTACATAAACTGGAGGGCAGCCTCCAGATGTTAGCAGTTTCTGCTCATTTTGTCTTCCTTTTCAACAACAATAATAACAATTAAAACAAACACAGCCCTTGTCCCCCACCCGTACCCCCAAAATTACAAACAGGTGGGACCCAAATGCTCTCATGTAGCTCAGACACTGACGCTTGGCAAGACCTACCTCTCACTGAGTCAACCAGCCATACCAGCTGTTCTACAGACTGGGCCAGGGGTTCCAGTAAGATCATGGTCATGCCATGAGAAGCCCCAGAACCAGGCTTTCTCTCTCCCCACCTCCCACCCCGAAGCCTTGGCCTCCAACTTAAATGGAGGTATTTTGGAGAACTAGGTGGCTTAAGAGATTAGTAATGAGATCCCAAGTCTTTCAGTACTGGGTCAGGAGTTCAGAGGCAGGCCTGGGTGACTGGTGAATGGCATAATTAGGGAGCCAGGAGCAGCCTGTGAGGGCCTCTGTGAAATGAGCCTGGACGGGCTTTTCATGGCTGCTGTTGTCAGTTGCACAAAAGCCTACCACCACATCCGACACTAATCACTCTGCCTTGTTAGAGGATTTAGGAGCTGGAGAATCCTGAGCCCCTAGCCAGCCTTCTAAAATCCAGTGTCCAGAATGGACTTAGNCTATTGCCTGGCTCTTGTTTGTAAAGTGGAGAAAGCAACACATGAGAACTAACATTTTATGTACCTTAAATGGTGAACTAGAATTGTGTCAGTTATTACTGTCATTGCTGTTGTGATTGTTTACTCTCCCTGTTTGAAAAAATAGAACATGAATCTCCCCTGCTTAAAGGAATGATGGGGTAGAGAAGATGAGGGTGATATCTGTTATCATACCTTTATTGTCACTAGCCTTGTTATGAGCATCATTTACATTGTGTGAGCCTTGATTTCCTCACCAGTAAAATGGACCAGAGATAGAAAACTGTCCTAGATTAACACAGACAGAAATCATACCCAGACTTCACCACCTGCTTCTGACAGGTTGGCCCTGGGATGCTTTCTATCCTTTCTGAATCCCAAGGCATCAAGAAGGATATCTTGTTGATAGAGTCCCCAAGAACGTGAAGACTGCGCTTGGGACACAGAAGTTGGCCAGTAAATGATATGAAAGAAACTGGTATGCTCAACTTTGTGGATACTGTCTTAGCCTTTTCCTTAGACAATTGGGATACCCATTTCTGCCCATCAGAAGTTCAAAGCCTCTTTATAAAATATACGTGACTGAGTGTTCAGTCATTCTCCAGTAATCAACTTTGTAACAAGGATTTGGAGACATTTCTCCTCTATGAGATTAGTTAACCCATCTGTAAGACATGTTAGCAAGGAACAGAGAAAGATGTATTAAACAATTTCTATGGGAAAGCCCACCTTTTCCTCCTGGTCATTTGATCAGACCAAGGGCTTGCACACTNAATTACAAGAATTCATATATGTAAGGAGAAGGCTTGGCCTGTATTGGACCTCTAAAGAGTGGGAAATGCATATGTTAGAGACAGCTCCCTGGGGGCAATGAGGTGCTATTTAGCCCTGAGCAGACCCAAGGCTGGAGGGCTTCAAATGCCAAGTTCTTATTGGGAAGTGTCTGCTAGGTGTAGGTCCCAAGATCTGATGTTATTTCCAGAACTCTAGGGGGTGAAGGAAGCATCTCTCTGTCCTGCACACAGGAAATGCTTCTTTGCTTGATTGTCTGTCCGAACCATATAATAATTCCTCAGAATGGAAGAAAGGCAACCCACCCCTCCCCCTGCTCTCTATCTCTTTAAGGCAGGCATCAAAGGGGAAAGTGCTCAGCAGGCCTGGGGAAAGTGATAATTGTTTCTAATGGTCGGTGAAAGAAAGCCTGCTCCCCCACCCTCCCCCTCCTCACCCATTGTTATTAAGTGCGCAGAAAGGAGGTTGGAGGAAGGAATTGGAGCAGTGTGTGTGTGTGTGTGTGTGTGTGTGTGTGTGTGTGTGTGTGTGTTGTATTGTACATCTGTTAACCCTTGATTGCCTTTCATGTTTCCATGTTTAGTGGGTCAGTATGAATCAGAGGTAGAAGACCAGTAAAAACGGGCGTAGAAATGGTGAAAGGGACCCAGATGAGAGAGGGCTATGGTGTTCCATAGGCAGTGGGAGAAGCTGTGAATCAGGATGGAATGTTTGAGCTGCATTTGTTCATTGTGTGGGTCAACTGACCTAGCCTGTATGAAATATTATTGCCCCAAGTCCATCCTTTTATCCTGCTACTACTTTCTCAGTGCCTTCTTTGGACTTTATCTGCTCTTAATACTGATGATGTGTGGTTAAGGCTTCNGTCTTGCCCATAATGAGTTATGCTCAAGTTCAGGGACTACAGTTGGCTTCATCTCTTAGGTCAGTTCTGGCCAATTGAGAGTATTTCTCCACAGTGTTTTGTTAGAATAACCTAGAGAGCCAGTTATGGTGGCACACACCTTTAATCCCAGCACTTGGGAGACAGAGGCAGATAGATCTCTGTGAGTTTGAGGCCAGCCTGGTCTATAGAGNAAGTTCCAGGACAACCAGGGCTACACAGAGAAAAACCTGTCTTGAAAAACCACAAAAGAAGAAGAAGAAGGAGGAAGAGGAGGAGGAGGAGGAAGAAGAAAGAAGAAAAGAAGAAGAAGAAGAAGAAGAAGAAGAAGAAGAAGAAGAAGAAGAAGAAGAAGAAGAAGAAGAAGAAGAAGAAAAGAAAAAAAGAAAGAAAAAGAAGCATCAACTAAAGAACTGAGGAGGGTGCAGAGTTTCGTTAGTGATGCCTATCTGGGGAAGGGACTGAGAATGGTAGCAATGATAACACAGCTTCCCCTCAACTGGTCCAGCAGGCTCAAGGCCAGTTGTACTATAGCCATCTGCCTGCTCCTTATCTGGGAGATAAGGGTAACTCTAATTGCTTTCTTATGGGGTGGTTTTAATTAATAAGTGTTTTAATAAAATAAAACACTCAAATAGGTTTTATGGTAAATTATACTTATTGGGGAAAGTGTTGTCATCATATATTTCATCGTATCAAAGCAACATGAGTTAGAGTGTGACTTTCACAGCTCTGGAATGATCCAAGCATCCTGATGCCTTCCTGGTACTACATTGTCTTTATCTGCAACAGCATCTCTGTACATTGTTTTAGGCCTATGGTGACCTGGGCTCCTAGATTGAGTGCATCACACATCGGTCACACATGGCCTTGGAAAAAACACATTAATTCAATATTGGCAGTATTCAGTGAGCCTGGCCTAAGTTAGACTCTGGTGAAAAAGTGGCCAGTCATTGTCCTTCAAGTGCATATAGGGAGAGATAGAGGGCAGGAGAGAAACCACAGTGTGGGTAAATTATACCAAGGGTATGGGGCAAGCCTGATTGGAAAAGCTAGCCATGAGGAGAGAAAGAAACAGACATTGAGTCAGACAAGTTTGATGTGGTGAACTGACCAGTATCTTCCCAAACCTCAAAAGCTGTATCTCCGAAATGGGAAACCAAATGCTTATTCTCCACAGTTCTTACAGGGTGCAATGAGATTATTTGATGGACACCATCCTATATGCACATACCATATTTAAAAGTTGGTACCCATTCCATCTGGGAAGGGAGCCTGGAGAAGAGAGCAAAGCTGTGTCTAGGGAGGCAGGTTCACTTCACCTGAGCTGTGTCCAGGTTTCCCTGGCCCTTTGTGGCTGTGGCCGGGTGGGCTGTCTCCTAGCAGTCTTCCCCTCTTACAGTCTTTAGGACCCTCAGATCTTGATGTGTTGTATCTTGGGGAATATAACTTGGTTATGGAACTGCAAGCTTGAAGATAAAATATAGCTTTAGGGAAACCATATTTTACATAACATGCAGGGAGAGATGGTGGGAAACAGCTGGCTGGTTATGCTTTTGTGAGTACACTTGCAGGCACACAAGTAGTGTTGGTGTCAGTGTATAAGCCTACATTCCTTCCCCCATACTCCCTCTCTTCTGTTTTTCTATGAAGCCCATCACAGGTTCCTCTGGGTAGAAAGAGGAAATTGGAGACGATAGGCCAAAGATTGGAAGGACATTTCCTCCCTCCCCTGATTGACAAGGGGACATGGAAAACTGTAAACTCAGAATTCTATGGAACCCACATGGCATGTGCCTGTGTAGGAAAATACCAGAAGCCCTGTCCTTCTGTCTTCCCTCTGCTTCCCCTTCTTTGTGTACATCGTGTGTGGGTAGAAGATAAACTGGATTTAGGAACCCTTTGAAAACAAGACATCACTAACTCCTCTCATTGAAAACAGCTCTCTGGAAATATGGGGTGTTAGGAGGCGGGTGCTGGCTATAGTCTTTGACATACATGGAGTGGATGAGAGTCTCCAGGTTTTAGAGCTACAGACCTTTTCTTCATATAGACATCTCCAGCTACCTCCAGGATTGCTGATGGTGTATCATAGAGTCTACNGAGAAGGCTATGCATCTTCAAGCTACTTCCTGCCCCCAACTTCNTTCTCTATAGAATGAGATAGTTGGCCTAAAGATTTCTAAATATCTTCTCTGATGAGACATCCAAGAATCTCAAGATCTAGGTGACAAATTTCCCCAGCTCAGTGGCAACATGCAGTTGTAAGCACAGAAATGGAAAGGAAAGAAAACAAAAATCAGAAAACACATTGCTGGGACAACTGCAGTAAAACTCTGAACTTCTCCTGTGGCTGTCTTTGCAAGAGAAAGTAACTGGTAACTAACTGTCAGGCTTTGAGTATGAGAGACATGGGACCTCTAAGTCTCAGAGGTTGATAGGATAGTCACTTGGGCCATACTGAGGTGTTGTTTGCTTGCTTTAAGCCAGCCCTCTCTTCTATGACATTCACTCAGAAGAAGTTGGGANTCTAAAGCTGGCAGCTTGTCAGAACCAAAGCCCTTAGGAAATAAATCATCTCACATGGTCCTTCTCTAAGTGGGAAGGGTAAGGGTCAGAAACGNAGCATTGAGTCAGTTCTAGGAGGCAGGCCTCTTCCCTTGTAAACCAGGCTCATTCCATCCCTCATTATACTCTACAACAGATCTGCAAAGGCCTGCTTCGGTCTGCCGAGGCAGCTTCTATTTCCCGAGTGCCAGGAGCAGATAGGAGGAATTCTGAGCACAGGTTCTATGTGGCTTGGGACTTAAGCTCCATCTGATATAGATATATCCATTCTCTTTATATATATCCTCAAATAAGTGGTAGGCATAGACAGGTCCTTTTCAAAGCAGTATCTATAGTCAAGAATATAGACTGAGTTAGAGTCTGGATTTGAATCCTAATTTTACCAAAAACCGGTTATGACCTTAGGGAAAATACAGGGCTTCAGTTTTCTTGTCTATAAAATGAGTTAGAATGGGTGACTGTGTTTGTTACTACTGCTGCTGTGGTCTTCTTCACTAGGCTTTTATCATTTCCTACATTCTAGGAAATAAACTGAGATTTATATGGGTATGAAATATAATCATTCTCAACTTAGAAATCTTCAAACTTTAATGGGAAAGGTTANGCTCTGAGTAAGTATAATCTAACCAGACAGGTGCTATAACTAAGGTACATGCAAGGAGCTATGTGGCCACATAAAGGGCAACAATTAATTCTGGTTGCAGGGTGAGTTCTCAGAGGAATTGTGTTATCTGATACTGGCTTTGAAGTATGTGTACTGTTTCACAGAATAGGCAAAGCAGAGGCAGAGTGTGAGTCTGGCCACAGGCAGCACGGCAGGGAGCCCGTGATGTTTGGGAGAAATGAGTCTCCCAGTGACAAGGAAGTACCACAGTGGACATGAGACTCCTGCTTGGTGAGTGAAGAGAAAGAACAGCTGGACATGAAACTGCTTTCAATAGCCTTTATTATTTGCATCTAGGAAAATCTTCATCCACTGGGCAGAGGGTAGACCTTAAGTAGAGGGTTACATGATTAGTTTTTTTTATTTGAAGAAGGGAGTGAATATGAGTGACTGAGGCAAAAATAGTGGTAAATCATACTCTTTTCTCCATCTGGAGAAGCTGAAGTTTGTGTCAAACCCAAACAACAGTTGTGTTGTTTTTCCACTAAACTACAAAGTATAAAACCAGAGGTATCAGTGCATACCTCTTAGTTCTACACACAAGTGAGCCTGTAAACTTGTTCTAGAGCCTCTGCACCTCAATTTCTTCATGACAAACGTTAGATAATGATTCAAGCCTCCTGCAGTATGTGAGAAATAAATATCCTGGGTGGATATGATTACTATGGGAGTCCACAAGCTGCTAGTGCTCTTGGTAGTCATTCAGTGCAACTCAGACACTCCTCACCTGAGGGAAGTGCTGGTCAGAGAACTGTCCATTTCCTAAGTAGCTCAGATAGAACTGGGGAAGGACTCCTATTGACTAAATAAACACATATGACAAAGAGTGTGAGGGTTATGCTGAAGAGTAGAGTCCCTTCAAGGCCAAGGGCAGAAGTAGTCACTTGACCCTTGGTTCCTTCAAGTGCTATTATAAAGGGAAGAGGGTACCTGGCCTGTGCTGGGGTTCCTACAGAAGGGAGTGATGAGAGCCTCAACNTTCCTGTCTGCTACATCTGCATGCTATTTTAGGGAANGAAGCAAAATCCTCACCAAAGATGGTTGTTTACACCGAAATCAAGAAGACCCAGAATACCATGGAGGAACACGCACTAACACTGGAAGATTGGAGTTTGCATTTCCATGACAACTTTGCTTCCAACCACCTGTGTGTAACTGTGCAGGGTATCTCCCCTCTCTTGCCCCCTGAAAAGGGAATTCTCTCTGTGGGCAACTCTTCTAAGCCCAGTATAATTAGAACATTACAAATAAGAAAACATAGGGCTAGGGAAACAGCTCATGGGTAAGATGCTTGCAGCATCTTGGGTTGGATTCTCAGCCCTGGAAAACAAAACAACCAATTACCACACTATACACACACACACACACACACACACACACACACACACACACACA
>LZPO01008463.1:55140-67738 GCA_001675575.1 Neotoma lepida | reverse complement strand
TGTAAACTTTCACAAGAGGCTGAAATTGAGCATCTCAGTAGCTGTATCAAACGCCTGCACACAGACATCATGTTCACGAAACATCAGCAACTAGGATGTGAATGGATGCCCTGCATATCCATAAGGGCAGAATTACTGATACAGTGGGAGTCAGGAGATGACTCAGTGGTGGGCTTTTTACCTGACATGATCCTATGTTCCATTCCAAATAACTAATAAGAAAATGGTGAAACACATCTAACAGTACGTAGCAACCCAGAAGGCACTTGTTTGTAATCCCAGCATTCTATACTGACAAAGGAAGACAATGTGTTCTAGGCCTGTCTAGACTGGCCAACCAAAAATAAATACACAGATCTGGAGTAATAGCTGTCAGGAAAACATGTGCTCACTTCAATACTCAGAACCTGTACTTACAAAGCTGAGCATGGCCATATGCTTATAATCACAGCCTTGGGGCAGCAGAGACTGGCAGATCTCTGGGGCTGACTTGACAGCCAGCTTAGCTACTTGGTGAGTTCTAGGCCACCTGAGAGACTCTATGATGAAAAGAGTGGACAGAATCTGCAGAATAACGCCCAAGGCTGTCTTCCCGCCTCCACACATATGTGCATGCATACTCTCAAATGTATACACACACACACACACACACACAAATAAATAAATAAATAAATAAATAAATAGATAGATAGATAAATAAATAAATAAATAAATAAAGACATTGGTACTTAGCTCCAGGCTTCAGTCCCTCAGATGACCCTACATAGATGAGCACATCAATTCTGATAGCCCTGACATCAATTAGAACAAAGAAGATAAATTGTGGTTCTTATAAAATTACAGGGACTCGCATCTTACCCCAGACAGATGAAGAACTTTATAGAGCAGCTACCCTGCAGGAGGGGCACTGAGCTGCAGAAAGCTGGTTCATCCATATGAGACTCCCAGAGCCTCAAAATCTTCCATGGCCAGGAGCAATAGGTATTTAAATGGCAGTGCTCATTGCTGCTTAGTATTCAGCAGGAAGCAGACATCTGACTGAATGTTTACTTGGANTGTACACATGGCAAACAGCTCTCCAATAATNTCTCCCAAAGCCATCCTGAACTTTCCCTCACCATGAAAAAAGTTCAGATTTTAAAAGGCANAGGAGCATTCAGAGTTACTCCTTAATGACTTATAGTTTCAAATTTTAACTTCTGTAACATAGCTGGAAATAATTGCACATAAAGCAGTTCAAAAGAGGGTTACAGGTCATAAATCCTATTTCTGCAGGTTGAATGCTCACATTATAACAGCACAAGTTGACAATTTAGGCTAACACTCTAGTATACAACTTTTACAAACCAATCAAATCAACTTAGGGTTTTTCCACAGATAAAACGGGGAAGTTTTCTGCCGTGGTTAACTTTCTTTTAGAATGCACTAGGTCAAGACTGGCAGCACAGCTCAGTGATAGAGCACTTGCCTAGTATGTAGGAGGCCTAAGAGTCAATCCTAAGTATATGATTGGGGGATGGAAGGAGGCCTGGNNAGATGGTCTAGTGGGTGAGAGTATTTGTTATACACTCTTGCAGCCCTGAGTTCAAACTCACAACAGCCAATGTAAAAAGCCTGGCATGCCAGAAACAGCCTGGAATCCTGCGCACATGGCTATAAACCCANCCCTGTGTGATGTGAAAACAAGAGGATTGCTGGTACTTGCTGGCACCCAGCCTTGTTCCAGGTTCAATGAGAGTCCCTGACTTAAGGTAGTAAGATAAAGAGTGATAGATGAGGGCATTGGAACTCCTCCAATTTCACAAATCGGTAGATGTGCACATGTGCGTATGCACACACATACACACACAGAGGCATGCATGCATACACCATACACAAGCATCACACATACAAAAGAAAGAAAGTAAAGAAAAATGGGGTAAATAAGAGGTAGACATTACCACAACTTCCTAAAGGAACCAGTATTTTTTTTATTTTGATATTTTTTATTACATTTTCATTGTGGGTGGATGTCTGTCTGTTTGTGTATCTTTGTGTCTATGTGTGCTTGTGGGTCCACATATGACGAGGCANGATTGTAGAGGTCAGAGGACCACATAGGATCAGTTCTCTCAGTCCATGATTTGAGTCCCTGGGTTGGAATGAAGATCATCAGGCTTGGCAGCAAGTGTCTTTACCTGCTGAGCCATCTTGCCAGCCCCAGGCCCAGAACTAAAATTGGATTTTCACATGTCATCAAAAGATTTTGCAAAGCTAGACTTGGTGGCAAAGGTCTATAGTCTTAGCTTTAGCTACTTGAGAGGCTCAGGCAGGAGGATTACAAGTTCAACACCTGTCTAGGCTACAAAGTGGCTTCAAAGTCAGTCTGAATGAGTTAGTGAAATCCTATATCAAAATTTAAGTTAATTTTTTTAGAAAGCTGAGCATATTGTTCAGTGGTANAGTTTTGCTTAGCATTCTTAAGACTATAAAGTCAACTCCCAGTACTGATGGGGAAAAATGTTTTGCAATTAATTATTAATTCAATTTTTTTCTCAAAATGGCATTAGAAAACAGAACCAAAAGAATGACTCTTTGATTGGATAAAATGCTGTATTTTTATTCACTGAAGAGATTCTGTTCTATTTTGAGGTGATACCTCAAAGCACAGGGTTAACGACAGTTTTTGAGGTTTGTAATTTGAAGTCCCCACTCAGTAACAGCATGACCTAGCAGCATGCTCTTTAGCAGTTGACTTCTTTTCTCTGAGGTTTACTTTGGTACCAGTAAGAAGAAATTTTCAATTGCTTTATTTTCATTGACTTACTTAGATATTTATTGGTGCTGGAGATTGAGCTCAGTGCCCCATGAATGCTAATACTCCCTGAGCTACACCCCCAACCCCCAAAACACAACTTCCCAGCTAAACAAGTAAACTGATCTTTATAAACTGGCTCCTCCAGCTATAGAACNAGCTGTTGATGCTGCCCAGGGAGACCTGTTACTGCTAAGCCACTTAAAAGAACTATAAACGCATTCAGTCACTTTGTATCACTTGTGGGAATATAGAATGGCTTATAAACTAATACAGTATGCATGGCAGTTAATCAGTCCATACAATTATCTAGTCATCTCTCGTATCAGGCACAGTCTCAGGATCTCACACTAATCAAAAAAGCACACTTAGAAAAGACCCAGGAGACAGGATCCTTCAATTTCTAGCTCTGAGAGAGCTTGTGGTGGAGGACTATATGCAGTAGTATGAAAAGATAAGGTTGTTTTTACAACCTTATGGCTGTACAACCTTATAACCTCATGGCTGCTCAGCTCTGAACCCAGCTAGGTATGTGAACTAAAAATGTGACTGAACCCTGGCACTATTTCTACCTCATTGGTTTTCAGCTCAGGTTGCTTCCCCCAAGAAGCTTATTCTGTATTGCTTCATCTCGGCCTCTCATACCCTAGACATTTCGAGAGATTTCTGCACAGCAATTATAATTTTTTCCACAAGGAAGCCATGTCTCAGACCTTTACTGCTATTGTTCTGACAGATACCTCTTTCTGCTAAACTTGAGGGTGGCTCATTTAAACACCTTTTACTTACCTTTTAACATCCAAACTTAGCAGTCCTGCGTTTGAAACAAAATCCTATTTGTCTTAAGCAATAACATGCTCTTCAGGCTTAAAAACCATTTTCAAGCATTTAAGAATTAGTGTAAAATATATTACAAGATTTGCATTGAACTTATACTAGGATGAAGGATGTTAAAACATAAGAAGCAGGGGCTTGGAAGGTGACTTAACGGGGGGAGTGCTTGCTGCATAAGCATGAGGACCTGAATT
Source organism: Neotoma lepida (assembly GCA_001675575.1). Lineage (NCBI taxonomy): Eukaryota > Metazoa > Chordata > Mammalia > Rodentia > Cricetidae > Neotoma > Neotoma lepida. Next base: position 63,916 of record LZPO01008463.1, on the reverse strand, counting down.
CAGATGCTCAGCACCTACTCAAAAGCCAGGCCAGGCGGCATGACTCTGTAACCTCGGAACTGTAGAGGCAGATACAGGCAAATCCCTGGAGCTTACTAGACAGCCAGTCCAGCTGAATCTGTGACCTTCAAGCTCAGTAAGAGGTCCTGTCTCAAAATCTAGAAGTGAAAAGTGATTGACAAAGCTATCCTAACACACCTCCTCTGGCCTCCACATGTACTCATACAGGCAAGCCCACCCCCACACATGTAAATGTCCCCTCTCACACAGAAAACAAGAAGCAGAAAACATGGGTATGTGCCCTGCTAACCATTGAGTTCTACAAGCTCCTGTTCTTTCTTTCTTCTTTTCTTTCTTTCTTTCTTTCTTTCTTTTTCTTTCTTTCTTTCTTTTTCTTTCTTTCTTTCTTTCTTTCTTTCTTTCTTTCTTTTTTCTTTCTTTCTTTTCTTTCTTTCATCTTCCTTCCTTCCTTCCTTTTTTCTTTCTTCTTTCTTTCTTCCTTTCCTTCCTTTCTTTCTTTTTATTAAATCCTTCTTAACTCATAAAAGAGCCATGGCACAGTTACAATCAGATCGAAGCAATAGAAAACCAAACAGTGTAAAAGTTCAGAGTCAGAAGTTGGGGATTCAGTCTTCTGAGCTCCAGTGGGCACCATTTCCACAGTTCTGCCATTGGCGACCATACATAGTTTGTCATGTAGGATCAGGCCAGCTCTACTTCATAACTGCTGCTATCCTTGGCTCTCCCATGGTACAGGCATCTAGAAAGTGCTGGAATTTCTATTTAAACTGGGTTGCACTTTTATCAATGGCATCTTCTTAGGGACTCTGACCCANATACATTGGGCCAATCAACTTCTCTCCATAGTCCCTTTAATCCTTGGGCTTCTACTGAAACTGAGGCTGTACCCTTACTGATGGCCTCTCCTCCCTTCTCACAATCCCAAGACCCGGTCCAGTAGCCCTCCATAATTTCAAAATCAGTACCAAAAATAAAAGTCAGAAGACAAAGAACTTCACATAATTNTTCTGTATTCTCATAGCTAATTCAGGAAATCTTGTCATTTTACACATAGAACACATCTGTTCTATTTATAGTTTGTGCCATAAGTATTTACTATTAACTATATATATCTATGGATATATAGATATATAGTGATTTATTTGCCAACACCTAATATGCACACATACGAACTCAAAGGTAAATATATATATTGAATGAAACATACACACACACTATATATATACATATATATATTTCACACACATATATTTCACATATATGTGCACTGTTAAAAAGAGTTTGTAATCTCTAAAATCCAGATGGTTCTTGAAATATCACAACCTAGTTCCCAAATAAGTATTGTAATCTGGGTGGTGGTAGTGCACACCTTTAATCCCAGCACTTGGGAGACAGAGGCAGGTGGATCTCTGTGAGTTCGAGGTCAGCCTGGTCTACGAAGTGAGTTCTAGGACAGTCAGGGCTATAACACAGAGAAACTCTGTCTTGAAAAAAAANAGTATTGTAGTAATTAATGCATGTCCCCCCAAAGCCACTCACAACCATCAGAATTCATATTTTAGAACCTGTTACAGTACATGCTCAGGAAATGCTACTGAATTAGACATGTCCTTGCCTTCAGGAAGGTCATAGAACCTAGCAAATATGCTCTCTGGCATCACTGTAGATTGGGCAAAGGATTGCAGAAACCATCCATAGCCGGCAAGATGAAACACAACAATGGACTAAACAATGTCTACATCATCACAGTTTTGTTTGATTTCTCCATGNCTGATTCCTCATTAGAAGAGGATCTGATTTTGAAGTATTTGACATACCTGCCCCCATGTTTATAATCCATAAAAAGTGCACCATGATATTGTGATTGATAACAGGTCCAGAAAGGGAGGAACGAGCCTGATTAGTGCTGGAAGCAAGACCTGGTTTCAGGACTTCTTTCAGCTGAACCTCAGTGAATCCCTTCCCCCATCTATTTCCACCTTCTACAGTTAAAGGTGTCACCTCCCTGACCTGATCTGGAAAGTGGCAACAAAAAAATTCATTGTGGAGTAATTTGTGCNTTGAAGTAATTCGTACTCCCCAATGAGCCTATCTTAAACACAGGATCATTAGGGAGATAAAACTAAATGACGCTTATCTTAAAGTTACTATTGCTGTGATAAAACACCAGGATCAAAGGCAAATTTGGGGAGGAAAGGGTTTATTTGATTTACACTTCCATGTGTTGTGCCCACGTCGCATGACCCCAAAGCAAGACCACCACAGAGCTGATACCCATGCAAAACACACACGGGTTTATTGATAATGAGCAAGCNGGGCTTGGTCTGTGTCCAGCACTCCGACTAAGCAGGTGGAGGAGGACGGCCCTGAACTCTCAGCATAAGGGGTTTTTAAAGGGAAAAACTGCAAGCAGGGTGGTACAAGCCTTTGTACCATATGATTGGTTGAGGGTGTGTATCCTTTGCATTTACTGGTTGGGGGTTACAGTTATCATTTTNGGGTGGGCCTGGACAAGTGCCAGGCTCTGTCCTTGAGCTGCTGTGGAGGCTGGCTGGCCTCGCACATTCACATTGACCCATACACGTNGCTCTAAGTTGGTGAGGGGTCCCAGACAGTGAAAAACTGGCTGAACTTTGAGCAGTCAGAGTATGTGCAGAAAGGGAGCTACTGCAAGCCCTCCTAGAAACTGCTTGCTTACGTCTCAGGAAACTGAAATTGAGGCCTGATCTCTGAGAGAAGACTGAGCAGCCTGTTGTGGCATCTGCTTGGTCCTTTCATTCCCCACTTGAGTTGTATATCATCTCCAATGTTGGAGATGTTTCTTTTTGGTAAAAGACTTTATCATCAGGATAGTAGATTATTTTGGACCAGGACATAAGAGTTTTTCCATTACCAATGGCAAAGTGAGCCTTCCCTTATTCAGTTGTTGCCATCTGCAAGTGTGTCATGGGTTTGGTTCAGGGGCTGATATTGGGATTCTAGCATCATCAGCTTAGTGATACCCAGACAGGAATCATCATTCAGTTAAGGCATCAATGACATAAGAGCCAACAGTAATTAGCAGAAACAGAAGGGCCAAAAGCCCTGTGATGGCTGACAGAGTTCCTTATCCTGAAGGAACTTGGAAATGAGAATGGGGACCAGTCATTATTTTATCTCAGGTTCCCTGTGACAAGCAATTCCCTTTTGATCTAACATTTCAGGGGGGAAANAGAGGCAATGCTTTTGCTTCTGTAATTACTTCCTGACAACGTTTCAATATTGTTGTCAGGGCCCTGGAAAGCCAGAATGTTAGTTAAAGGCAAGGAGGGAATGTAGAAGCATCTGGTTTATTGACCAGCTGAAGAGATGGCATTTATATTGGCTGGATTGNTCCATATCAGCTTTCAGCAAGTTCAGGGCTCATCAGCAAATGATGCTTGGATGTGTCTGTCAGCCAAGTGAAAACCTGTTGAGACAGATATAAACTAGGAACAGGAGTTAAAATTTTATGAACTTATTTGGAACTTTCAGACCCATAGTCTTAGTAATTGTGGTATTATCAATTTGTATTGAAATCTGTAACAGGTATCTGTAAAACAGCAGGAGTAGACTCATATTTTTGAGTCCTAGAAAAAGCCACAAATTTGGGTTAAAAATCAAGTACATTCTTCTTTTCTTTCTAGAGAGCCAGGTATAGATTGGACTGAGATGTGTTTGGCCCAATGAAAAACATCTATAAGTCTATATTCAGAACCTGTTTATCTTTTTTCTCTCTTTTTTTTAAAGAGACTTAGTAGCTTTAATTAATTAATAAGGTGGCTGCAACCTTGCGGAAGACTCTGGTTGTCTGAAGTTGCTAAGCTAACAAAGCTGTTGCTAAGCTAACAAAGCTATAGCTAGCCCAGTCATCAATGCCATCAAAGATCTGAGAAGGATAAATTTTACCTGAGTTCAGACTTTCAAATCTATTAAAAAATGACAGAGACTATCCATTACCCAGACTGCCATCATCCCAGGCTCCTGTAGTCTTCATATCATTGGCAGGACAGGTGGCAGGACAGCATCAGTCTTGGCTGTTGGGCCCATAACATGAAAATTTTCCCTGTGGATGAACAACTTGGAAAAAAACTGATCTTATTTTGTCAATGTCTCATTTGTCCATTCTGGGCTGGATCCCTGGGAGCAGGTATTGAGTCAGGGCATCTTGCCCAGTGGTTGGTGTTGTCAACAATTCAGGTGGCATCATCTTGTCATTGTTCCATATCTTCTTTGGAGAGCTTGGGAGTCATTGCTAGGAACTGGGAGTCTCTGTTTGTTATAGTAAGCTTTTTATCAAATAATTTAAATTCCATATTTATCAGATATTTGATGGGTTTGAGGACCATTGTCTATTAAATATATCTGAGCCAAACAAATCTAGGCCTAATCTTGAAAACATGTCTATGCTTGGTAACAATAACCAGGCTAATTTGTTATCCTGTAGATGTATTAGTCAAATGAATCTCTCAGGTTCTGTTTTTTTTCTTATGTAAATAGCTTATAATTAAATAAGAGCTAACAGTTTATGCTTTAAACTAGTATTTGGATAGCCGGATGACTAGTATTAACTTGTATTCCTTAACACAGAGGACATGAAAACTCAGACATTCAAAACCAAACATACATGTGGCCACATTTTCATCTATACCTACAGAGTAGACAGACACTTTTAAAACTATGAACCTTTGGAGTCTCAATGTAACAGCAGAATAGCAAAAGAAAGAAATCTGAAACATGTTTTATTCTTTTATACATCTCAAATCATTTTTTATCATTATTTAAGCCTTTTCATCCTCAGACTTTCATAACTTGCTTTTACATATCCCAATAACTTGATTTCACATACTTTCCTTCTTCTCAAAACATTCTTTTTATATTCTCATACCTAAAACCTCTACATCTTAGACCCCACATAAACTTTACTTATACTCAAACCTCACAACTTCAGACCCAAAATATCACGTACTCAAACCCTCAGGACATGCTTAAGCCTTCAAATTTTTACATCTTAAACTGCTTCCTCAAACCAAAAAATCATTTATTCAAACTTTCATCCTCATATCGCAGGCCTTTAAATTTTTATAAAAATATTACATCCTAAAACATCTTTTTTATTTAATTTATTGAGCTATCCTCTACTTGGAATTTGATTCATTTTTTTCCTTATCTTAATCAATAGCAATTTGTAACCAATTCTCTTAAATGATGGCAAGTATTTGTAACCCATTGAACTCAAATGACCAAAATCCATGTATTTTTCCTTTCCTGTGGAAACAAAATCTTTTCCAAAACATATTGCATCTTTGAGTTTTATTCTAAAGTAAAAGCTTTTCAGAGTATGCAGGCTGGTAATTCAACATTTTTTGGGCAGTACTAGGACAGAGAAGGGTTAACAAGGGAGATACTGGCTGGCAAAAGAGATCTTGAAGTTATCACAGTGAAGAACTTGGCTTAGGAAGGAAGGGAGGGTGAGTGGTAGGCATAGAGTGTGTCCTTGGTGGCCAAAATTCCTGAAAAAAAGTTTTTGTTAACTCCTCTGACTAAAATCAGATTCTCTGTTTAGCATTCACATAGTTTTTGTCAATTGCAGGCAGTCCATTCCCCATCNCCCTGCCCATAGCTCCCATCTTTGCCTACCTTTACCGAGAGCACACACCTCCACCCTCAGTGAGAGTGGCTGGCTGGCTGCAGGCCTGATAGCAAGAGAGCTACAGAGGGAGATGGCCCTTGCTATGCCTCTATCTCCTTCTCTTCCAGAAAAATAATGGAGGTTAGTAGACAGAAGCAAGTAACACTTACACAGAAAATCCATGTATCGGTACATCAGCACTGAGATGTCGGCCTCACTCACTGCTAGCGAGCCCGGTCTAACAGATGGCCTCGCAAGCCCCACCTGGCAGGAGATACCTGCTTATCTCAGTACAGTGAGGGGGACCCAGTCTCCTCTATTGTGGGCAGTGGCTTGCACTTCCTTCCAGTGGGTTAGGCAAAGGTCTAGGGGAGAAGAAGGTTGACTGTTCCATAGCGTCTGTCACGGTCAAGTCAACAATGAGAACAATTAACATGCTATGTACAAGACCAAGGGCACACACAAAAAAACTATGCCCCAACGAGACAACCAACAAAGTTCCAAGGACAACAACAGCCTGATTTGCTCTGNGGGGAGGGACCCTCCAGGCTCAATCACACCAAAAACCATCCAGACTTGAGGCTCACTGTCCTCGATCAAACAGACATTGGGGGTTTCCACATCCCTATCAATCAGACTGACACCTGGGGCTTCCACATCCCTGTCTCCAGGGCCAGAACATCTCCTGTGACCCCCGTGATCCTGGCTCACCAATGTGTCTGCTGGCTGCCTGCCACAGGCACTGTCCATAACTGGATCACTCCACAGACCAAGTGCGCCCCAGAAAATGAAAGCACAAAGCAGCACAGACACAGAAACTTACCAGCTGGTTAGGAACCCCTCGGGTCAGGGTCTGGGGGTTGTGGGGGATCCAGGATGATCCCCTAAAGGTTGTGCCTGTGTCATGAGACCCCCAAGCAAGACCACCAGAGCCAATACCTGATGCAAAACACACAGGAGTTTATTGATAACAAGCAAGCCCGGGCTTGGTCCCTGCCCAACACTCCAACATGCAGNTGGAGGAGGATGGACCAAGCTCCAGCTTGCTTGTTATCAATAAACCCCTGTGTGTTTTCCATCGGTTATGCCTGGGGGTCTTGCATGCATGGTCTTGCCTGGGGGTCTCGTGACACAGGCACAATACATGGCACTGTTCTTCATTGGAGGCAGTCAGGACAGGAACTCAAGCATAGCAGGAACCTGGAGGTGGGAGCTGATGCAGAGATTATAGAGGAATGCTGCTTACTGGCTTGCTCAGCCTACTTTCTTACAGAACCCATGACCTCCCCAGGGGTGGCCCCACCCACACTGGGCTAGGCCCTCCCACATTAATNACTAATTAAGAAAATACCCTCCAGACTTGCCTACAGCTGGATCTTATGGAGGCATTTTCTTAACTGAGGTTTTCTCCTCTCCCATGACTCTAGCTTGTGTCAAGTTGACATAAAACTAGCCAGCACATGCCATAAGGCTAGACTCTCACCCAGTGGGATTTCACGTTCATGGAGAGAAGGCTAAGAGGAGACAAGGTGAAGGTAGCCATCCACAAGACAAGGAGAGAGGTCTCAAGAGAAGTAAGCCTGTTAACATTTTGATTGTGGGCTTCTAGTCTTCAAAACCCTGGAGAAGAGAAGTATCTTTGGGGCTGGAAGTGTAGCCCAATGATAGAATGCATGTCTAGCCTGAGTGAGGCTCTAGGTTCCATCTTTAGTACCAACAAAAGAAAATCTGTGTCTATATTTATATCGAGTAAATAGTGATGTGTGTGTGTGTGTGTGTGTGTGTGTGTGTGTGTGTGTGTGTTCTAGTCTGTGTAGTATTTAGTCATGGTAGCCTAGTAAATTAATACAGGGACATCACCTGTTTTGGAGTCAATGTATTCTTTCAACAAATGCAAACAACCCAGCCCATTTCTGCCTNATAGCCTATCTCCATCGAAGCCACTGTGTCCCATTTTTCCAACATTCTNCAAAGCCTCTGGGTGATCTTCATATACTTGTCCTCTTCCCACAGGTAATTAGGTTTCACTCATTCACCCTCCACCAAGTCAATGTGTATCTTCATTCTTTGTGATTTGGAGCTAAATGACTACTTGATGCCATATTAAAATATGAAATGCCAGTTTCTGAGGTTTCAGAGAAAAGAAAATGACATTTTACAGCCTGATTATTTAAAACCAGGAATCCTCTGTTCTTGCAGGTCAACCATCAGGGACATGAAGGCTTGTGCCCTGTCTCTGGTGTCTTGCTGTCTGTATGTTCTGTGTTTGACTCCTCCTGGGTTTTTGTGATAACCTAGAAATCTAGTAGGAAGACTGTTCTTGAGTTCTGTAAGGTGACCTTGTAAACTCCAGGGCAAAGGGCAGGACTCCTTGGCTTATTTTTGGTCGGTCAGGAGTTGAGTTCAACTGTAGGACAGAGCTAGTGTCAGAACTGTTCAGCATGGAGGAAAAACACATTGAAGCACAAATCTGGTCACAAATGTGTGTGTGGTATNTATCACTGCAGAGAACAGTTTGTCATTTGGTGCCACCAAAGTAAGATTTAGTAGAACAGGCCTCACTCACAAACATGGGGTTTTGGAAGAGAAAGGACAAAAATCTGAGGATGTGAGACCCCTCTGATTCCTTGGTAGATGTTGGTTTAAGCATTGAATGGAGAGCACCTGTACTAGAATCGATTTCCGATGGTGAAAAGTTACCAAAGGGATGTAGTTGTAAACCCACCTTCTGTCTCTCTGGTTCACTACATACACAAGGAAACCAAAACTAATATGAAAAAAAAAATGTTCAAGTCTTTGTGCTTTTAATGACATCCATCAAAGATAAATTAAAAATAAAACAAAGTGCTATCTCAATGTTGATCTCAATGTTAGATCAAGCTTGGATTTCAATAACCTCACTTTCACCCACTGACCTGTTTAATGTTTTATTGTCAACTTGAAACAACCTTAAGGTCACTTGGGAATAGAGAACCTCAAATGAAGAGCTGACTTGATCAGATTGATCAATGGCTGTATCTATGAGAGGTCATTTTGACTGATGATGGATGTGGGAGGGCACAGCCCACCGTGGGTGACAGCAGCCATAGGCAGGTGGACTTAGGC
>LZPO01008463.1:30944-45808 GCA_001675575.1 Neotoma lepida | reverse complement strand
AAGGCCAAGTTCCCCTTTGCCCTTGAAACCCACCCCATTACCTTCACCGTGTGTTTGTGCATCATGTGTTTGTGCTTCACTTGAGTGACACACGCTCAAATATTTCCATGATGTTGAGTAACCACAGGTACTAGAGCTTTACTAATGAGTCAACAGATGAATCTTGTGATGCAGTTTAGNACCAATTACTGTTNCACTTTCTAGCTTATCCATTTACCCTCCTTGGGAGGTAATACAGTTATCATTATTACACAGCAGCTTATTAGAAAAGCTTTGATTGGCCCAAAGTACATAGTTTTACACTAATAAAGTAAAACCAGTGTTGTGTTTCAGCTCTTTCCCTCCACTTTTTAATGATTCTGGGAGACAGAGTAAAGTAGCCCCTCGCTATCTAGGTAAGGCCTGGGCTGGAACTTGCTAGTAGGACTTAATGTCCTCTTGCCATACATAAACAGTCATTCAGAACATCAAGATCAAGTGAGTACACTGTGTAGCTGTGATGTCTTGATATTAAAACAAGATCATGGTGTTTATCTGGACNTGAACAAAATGTTAACATTGGTAAATGTTGATATTAATGATTAAACATTTCCTACCTGACTAACAGGAGTGAACGCCATGCCCTGGACTGNCCTCCTTCTAGATAACACTTTTAAAAGATATGGGTACATGTGGTTTGAATGTGAGATGTCTCTAATAGGCAATTCTCATCTGGCAGTTCTGGGATGTTCTTGATGTTCTGGGAAGTTGTAGAAATGTTGGGACATGAGGTCTGACTGGTACAGATGATCACAGAGGATGTCATAAAGGCCATGCTTCTGGTTCCAACTTGGGTGCTCGGCTTCCTTTCTACAGAGCTATGAGGAGTCTTGTCCACAAANATCATTCATCATGAATTTTGAAATGCATTCGCCACAAAAAAGACTGAAANTCCCCAAAACTGTGAGCCAAAATAAATCTTATCCTAAGTTGTTTGTGTCCTCAAAGCAACAAGGAAAGTAATTGCTATANGGGTTACAGGATGAACCTTGACCCCTTCCCTATTTCACATATTGAAGTCCTAAGCCAACCTCAAAATGTGACTATATTTGCAATATTAATGGTATAAACTGCCATTATATTGTACTTAGCTCCTGGCCCAACATACCAAACCAAAATGGAGTCACTTATGCTATGGGTCATCCAATCAAGTAAAAACTTTGAGAAATGCTCCCCAAATAAATCAGTTTTAAAAAATGAACAAGTGGGTGGAGTTAATAGCACTGGATACTCTTCCAGAGGACCTGGGTTCAATCCCCAGCACCCACATTGTGACTTACAACCATCCATTAGTTCCAGATCCACAGAATCCAGAACCCTCTTCGGGCCCCCTCAGGCATCAGTCACATATGTGGTATGCTCACATTACAGGCAGGCAAAACACACATACACTAAAAGAAAAATAAATCACAGCCACTAATCTGAATAGGCCTAGTCAAACTGACCAGGCACCAAAAAGAAGACCCCTCTGGCTTAATCACTTCAAAGAAAGTCACCTCCCATACACGGAGAGTAAAGGACCTTCTTATCATCAGGGTCTTGCCCTCATCAGTCTCTTGCCTAGAGTAGCTCACATGACTCTACATCTCATTTCTTCATCATGTTAATATTTTTGCATGTATGGGTGTTTTGCCTGCATGTTCTGTCACACCCAGCNAAGCACCTTNTCTAAATCTTGCAGTGANAGACTGAGAAATCTATGCATCTCTAAGAAAAGCCAAATTTGTCAAAATCTGTTTATTATAACAGGATCTAGAATTGGCTCTAAAGAGATAATTCATTTGAAATGTGGTCCTTAGAGTGAGTCCTAATTCAGTCTGTCCTGTTATTGTAAGATGGATAAAGGCACACAGGACCTGGGGAAGACAGTATGAAGATGCATGTACCAGGGGATGGCCATTTCTCAGCTATGGAGTGATACCTTGGGAGAAACCAACACAAAGACACCCTGATCTCAGACTTTTAATCCCCTAGAAACATGAGAAAATAGATTCCTTGAGGCATCTATTCTGTGGGCATTTGCCATGGCAGCCAGAGCAGACTAATCTATTGCAGAAGCATGAAAGCCTGGATCATGAAAGCACTGATGACACCTTGAGTGTGTGTGTAATGTGTGTGTGTGTGTGTGTGTGTGTGTGTCCTTTCTTAAAGGTTCCTGACGCTAATGTTCACCATTATCACCAAAGTGATTCTTAAATAAATTTCGAGGAACCACACCTTCTTTTCACCCAGCCAGAAACAAGCCCAGGAAGAGCTATATCATGAAGACATCTGTTAACACCCTTAACAGATCTGCTTGCTTAGATATTGGTTAGTACTTTTTTATAAGAGTCAATAAATGAGGTACTATATGAGTTAATATTTTCAGCAATGCTCAGAAGAATGCATCAACTTCTCTAACTTTAAGTGAAGTCTGCATACACAAAATAAATGCTAGGACAAAATTTCAACTCACTTGTTTATTATTCTTTATGTGTAAATGTGTATTGCTTGCTTTTGTACACTATGTGTGCAGTGCCCATGGGGGACAGAAGTCATTGGATTCCCTAGACCTGTTATTTGGGGCAATTGTGAGCTGTCATGTAGGGTTTGAGAATTGAACCCAGGTCTTCTGAAAAAGCAATCAGTGCTCTTAAGAGCCATCTCTCCAGCCCCTCATCTCATTTTAAACTCCAATGCTTACCAAGTATCCCCATAAGATTTTGTAACCAGAAAATAACCATTGCAAAAANCACACATTGATTGAAATTATCCACTCATTGCTGAAGCATAATTTGTGATCTCAAGTCATTCCAGTCATCACTAAGGAGAAACGATGGGGATGGGTAACAAACTAGGTTCCAAACTAATAGAAGTCCCTTAGCTCTTTATTCCTGTGGATGTATGCTACCTTGAACAGGTTTTCNGGGAGAAAAGAGTCACAACACATCAATATGTAAATGCTTTTGCAGTTTATTTTACAGATGAGATTAGCTATTCCAAAACATTCATAAAAGAAGTATGCAGTCAGAAAACACTGAAAGAATGTGTGAATAAGCAGATTTACACTTTAACATTTCATCTCCATTAAACTGCCCCAGTCTAGGAAAGGGGAAAATGGCCCCAGGAGAAGTGCTTCTCTGATAAAGAGCTGTTATCTTTCAACTCACTAAGGATAAGGGAATCATTTCTGCAATTGTCAAAGACAAAGTCATTCATTTTTCACCACTGCTTACAGCATAGCTTCTGCCATATCAGACATAAAATATGTCATTTTAAAATGGAGTGTCCTTTTCTTTGATTAGCTTCCTTCTGGGCTTTGCAGAAAAAAATAGAATGGCATTATGACAATAATAAATGATACTAACTTTATATTTTAAAAGGTACCAGTTTATGATTAAAAACAGTTTTATTAGGTGTGCCTCTATGTTCATAAAGTACAAAGTTATAGGTGTTTAATGATAAATCATTGTGCCAGATTATTGATTTTCTACATTTATTTCTATATTTTATTTTGTGTTTATGCACATGCTTGTTTTTATTTTGCTTTTTAATTTATTTAATTATNTATTATATATATGGGTATTTTGTATGTGTATAAACCTGAACATCATAAGAGGGCATCAGATCACANGGGACTACAGTTATGAACAGTTGAGAGCCACCATGTGAGTGTTGATCTCAGGACCTCTGGAAGAACAGAGAGTATTCTTAACCACTGGGCCATCTCTCCAACCCCCTATCTATATGTTTTCATGTGTATGACTATGCATATGTTCAGGCCAAAGGTCAGCATCAAGTGTCTGCATCACTCTCCACTTACTTTTTTAAATAATATTTTCACTTATTTTTGAGAATTGCATACATGGATATAATGTGTTTTGATTATATCCACTGCTGCTCCCCCCACAAACTTCATGTTGCTGCCTCCTTCTTCTCCTCCTTCTTCTTCTATCCAGTGAATCCTATAGCCCTTCCCATATGCACATACATGCAGGACCATCCAACAGAGCATAGTCACCCTACCAGCAACTGCACCCCCAAAGAAAAATTACTCTCTGTCTCCCAACAGCCATCAACTGCCAATAGCTTCTCAGCTGAAGGTGGGGCCTCATGANCCCCTCCCCCATCCATGATAGAATGTTGATTCCATCCTCTTGTGCAGGTCTTGCACAGGTAACCACAGCTTCTATGAGTTCATGGGTGCAACAGCCATACCATGGCCAGAAGACCCAGGCAACAGCACTCTTCTCCATCCTCCAGCTCTTCCTGTCCCCTGGGGTGTTCTCTGAGTCTTGGGGAGAGTTGGATATGGATGTCCCATTTAAAACTTAGCACTCATANTCACTTATGCTCAGCAATATTGAGATACAGGCCACCCTTTCCTATTTAAAGTTCTTCAAGATTAAAACAATTGATGAGTACCAGTTGGATCACTCCACTCTGGTTCTTGACAGTACATTATATCCTGCAAAAGCCCNCTGGAGGTCAGGTCGTCCACACAACCACTATCTTACCTGGTTTACTAAAAAGTCCAAGTCAGTGATCAACTGAAGTTTGTGAATACATTAGAATGTTTTCTATTTGATTTAAAACATCATTCCTAAAATTTCAGATTTCAGAGGTAAGCATGATGGTACATGCCTGTTATCCCAGGAAGGAACCTGAGGGAAAAGGGTGGCTACTTTAAGGNCAGCTTGGACTACAAAGTAACAATCTATCCTGAAACAAAAATCAGAGACCTAGGGAGGAGACACCTCAAAGAATGGCTGTNNAAGCATAAGGATCTGGGTTCGAATCCCCAAAACCCATATTAAAGCCAGGTGCGGCTGCTGTAACTTCAGTGTTGAGGGACAAAAACAGGCAGATCCTGGAAACNTATAGCCAGCCAGCCTAGCCAAATGGCATGCCAGCCTAGCCAAAGTGGCACGCCAGCCTAGACAAAACGGCCTGCCAGCCTAGACAAAATGGCATGCCAGCCTAGCCAAAGTGGCAAGCCAGCCTAGACAAAATGGCAAGCTTTAAGTTTAGGAAGAAATTCTGTCTAAAGTTAGTAAGGTTGAGAGCAATAGAGAGTAACATTCAATGACCTCCTCTGACCTTCACATAGGTACAGTTGTGGACATTCACACACATACATGCACATGCATACACACCACACATACACCCAGGCACAAGTAAACTTGAGGTAAGCAATGAGCGAGAGAAACACAGAGAGAGGTGCACTTAGATATTTTTATTTATCAGGCATAAATTAAACCACTAAGAGGTTGTTTCACAGATTAGGCCAACTTTGCCTCTGATATAAACCAAAGCTCAAACACCAATGACCAGAAATATGAAATCCTTAACTGCCAAATATGAACACATTTGTTCCACTAGTTTTCTGTTGACTTGACACAAACTAGAGTCCTTCCAGAAGAGGGAAACTTGAAGAGAAAACCGTCCCCACCAAACTGCCTTGTGAGCAAGCCTGTGGTGCATTTTCTTGATTGATAATTGATGTAAGAGGGTCCAGTTCACTGTGAGAGTTATCACCCATTGGTGGTGCCTCTAGGAAGGCAAGCTGAGCAAGGCAGGAGGGGCAAGGCTGTAAGAATTCCTCCATGGCTTCTGCTTCAATTCCTGCTCTCCTTCAGTTCCTGTCTTGACTTCTTTTGGTGATGGTCTGTGATGTGGAACTGTAACCTGTAAACGAATTTCTAAACAGTCTTCTTAAATAAAAACACAGAGCCAGATACAGGAGTGAAAATCTGACAGAGGTCAGAGGAATTAGGAATAGCCACCAGCTAACTCACCTCACCAGCATCGTAGCTTCCAAAGTGAGCTGACTTCCCATCTAAGCAGGCTTATCTGCCTTTTCTGTTCTATTCTCTCATTGGCTCTCTCAGCCCAGCTACATCACTTCCTCTACCTGCCCAGATCTGTCACTTCCTATTTGTCTGTACAGACCTCCAGACCTCTATGTTTAACTAGTGTTGGAATTAAAGGCATGTGTCACCATGCTTGACTCTGTTCCCTAGTGTGGCCTTGAACTCACAGAGATCCAGACAGATCCTGCCTACTTCGTGATAGGATTAAGGGTGTGTGCTAACATTGCATGACTTCTGTTTTTACTAATAGTGGCTGACCTTCCTCTGATCTCCAGGCAAGCTTTATTTTATTGGGAGACACAGTATATTAGGGGACACAGATAAAATATCACCACAGTGAGCTGAAATAAACCCTTTCCTCCCCAACTTATTTTTGGTCATAGTGCTTTACTACATCCATAGAAACCCTAAGACAAAGTTGTTACCACTATAAAACTGAGACAACTGTACTTACTAGAATTCTATATCTCAGATACTTTAAGTATGTTTTATGTAGAGTTTTAATATTTGTGAAAGGCTTTTGAATCATCCTTGAAATCCTCATTGTTGAATGTGCTGCTCTGCATCTAGAAGATTATCACAGAGATCAAGTCAACAGACACTCAATTCCTGCTTCAGTTTTTCACTTGTGTTCATGGATGTATTATATGAAATGTGCCCCCTGGCCCTTGCATTGAGGGCTTGGTCTTCAGCTGATAGCATATTATGAAAGTGAGTCTTAACTGCAAAAGTGGGTTCCTGGGAGTGTGGTATTGAAGGTTATATCTGCTCCCTGGTCCCTTTTCTCTCTGTTTCCTGTCCAAAATGGACTGAAAGACCTTTGCCACATGTTCCTGCCATCACAGTGTTCTGCCTCACCACAAACTAGCATCTCTACTGCCAATGAGAGGACTGAAACCTCTGGAAGTGTGGGCTGANTTAACCCCTTCATCTCTTAGGTTGTTTATGTCAGGCATTTTGTCAAAATGAAGGCAAGCAGCTCCCAAACAATACTATGTATTCATCTAGTCACCTGAGAATGATGTTAGAATACAATCTGTGGTATAACAAACTCCTTATATCTAGTCTTCAGACCTTACATCATAATTTTATCAGATTATCAAATTTGTAACATGTAAATTGGCACAGGCTTCCTAAGAATAAAATGTTCTAAAATTATAAGATGGACTGCAACAATATTTAATAGTGTAAAATTCTGTATGCTAGTTTCATACATTATGTTAACTTTTCTTGGGGACACTTAACAAAAATTAGTTACCCCAAATAGGGCATCAAGGACAGACAAGGAACAATACAATCAACCTTGGTGAATCACTGAGTTTACTGGACCTACCTATAAGAAACATCCACAGTTCCCAAAACACTGCATCATAGAAAAAGTCTCTGCAGCACAGGTGATGACCTCCCAAAGCTGGGATGGAGTGCCTTTCCAGCTGACCTTCAACCACCTATACATTCTAGCCAGTACTTCCTGGGATCATGTGCAGCTGGACGAGACTTACACACAGGTGGGAGAGGAAGTCAAGGAGGGAGGGTCTAATGATCTCCTCACCTCTCTTGAATGAGAGAAAGACAACAGTCTCTATTTTGTCAGTGTCATTACCAATACTCCTCTGAGAGCATTACTTTCAAAATGGCTATGTTATACCCAGAGAAGAGCATGCAGGGTGTGTGGATGGTGGGGGTGGGGGTAGGGGTGAACCTCATTGAGTTTGGTAATAACTCGGAAAGTTTTCAGAGAAGTCAAGGAGGTAGGAAAGTGAGGTCCTCAGAAGTCAGATAATGCAGCCTTGCAAAGACATTTCCAAAGTCTTGCCTCTTCTGCAATTCTTTCAAGGGTTCTACAAAGAGTAAGTAGCTAAAGTGATACAGAGAAGGACACGGCAACCACGTTATCTGAGACTAAGCAGGTGACAAATTCTTAACGCCTGCAAATCATCAGAGGCCAAATGGCAATTGAGTCTGCAAAGCAGAGAAAAGTCTGGCTGTGGCTCTATTAATCTGGTGAGCAGAGATGATCGGTTTCAGACAGAGAATGGAGGGCAGCAGGGCAGACCTGATGATGTTAGGACCAGCCCCCGCCCCCTGACCTGCTACCTGCACAGGGATTTGAATGGCAGTGGCTTCCAGCTGTAAGTCCTTTCTTAGATAATGGTGTGGAGTGAACAGCACTGAGAAGTCTCTGCAGAGAATGTGCTGTGTTCATTTGAAGGGGTAGGTATTCCAGTTGGTACCCTCTGCACTGAGCAGTATTACCTGTGATGCTGAGCAGAAGAAATTAAAAGACAACAGTGCTGTAAGAGGTTTTTGGCTGCTGACTCAGATGAGTGGAACTGACTCTTTTTTTTTTCTATTTTAAGTGGGTCAATTTGCTTGATATAAACTCTTAGGTATCTATATATCTTTTAAATGCTCACAAATTTCAGAATGAAAAGTTCTCTAAGCATCCAAGCTGACCCTAAGGTTATACAGCTCTCAGAAAAGAAAAATTGTGTTTTCTTATCTGCTGTTGACTTGGGTGTGCCTTTTTCTCATCTTAATCTTTCCAGGGCAAGTAAAAGCATCAAGCTATATTTTTGAAATGTGACTTACCCAGTAGTGCAGGCAACCTCCAGAAGGAAGCCTAGACAGGTCTTGAACTCTTCAACTTCTTGGCTCAACCCTGCAAGTAGTAGGGATTATGGGTCTATGGCATCATATCCAGCTCCCCAGATGACTCTTGCAAACTACTTATTTCTATAAATTATTTTTATTATTTGTGGGTGGGTGCATATGCATGTGTGTTTTGTGTTTAAGTGTGGGGGTATGGTGCATACATGTCATGGCGCACACGTGAAATTCAGAGGACAACTTCAGGGAGTCAGTTCTCTTCTTACCATGAGCTCTGAGGTTTGGACTCAGATCTTCCAGCTTGTGCCGGAAGCACTGTCATCAACACAGCCATGATACTGTCCCCACATGACTTTCAAAGTCAATATATCATCTATAAACACCAATGACACTAAGTGATTTTTTTTAGGAGCCATAAAAGCATCTTTGTGCTTCTCACATGTGGCCTAGAATACTTCATTCATTAACATAAATCAAAAAAATTTGAGTCCAGAGCTCTAAGACAATAAACAACTAACCTTTAAAAAGAGTTTTATTTACATTTATGTGTATATATGTGTGTGCCACATGTGGATGGGTGGCCATGGAGAACAGAAGAGGGTGCCAGGTCCTCTGGAGCTGGAGTTACAGTTGTGAGCTGCCTGATGTGGGTGCTGGGACCCAAACTTGGGTCCTCTAGAAGAGCAGCAATGTTTCTTAACTGCTGAACCACATCTTCATCCCCACACATGATCTACTATAATGAATAGTCAACAAATGCTTGTGACTTCTCACAAAGTAAAATTTCACAGAGATATTTGTTCAATCATTCTAAATTGCAACAATAAGTGAAAATTATACCCTCTGACCTAAAATTCAAACCAGCCTCTANCCACATCATAAAATACAGATTAATAGTCTTTTTGAACTTGCTGCAGAGGCTGAATCCACTGCTTTATTTTGAACAAGGGGAAGAACGAAAAGGCTTTTCCTGTCCTAGAGGCATGAAACAACATGGGGAGATAAAACATTTTCAGAACTTCCACTTCTAATGGTGGCATCTACACATGAAGATGACATTTGCTGGAGTTTACCTTTAAATTCTTTGTGGTCACAGCATCCATCAAAAGCAAATTTATAGCATACACAGGTGCAAAACACAGTCCTGTCTGCAGCATTCTTGAAGACAATAATTCATTTGGCCATCAGCTGGTTTATACAGACTCATTCATGCTCTGCTTAGAGCTGACTTCACAGTCGGTGATGACCAAGCTTGCTTTCTATGGAAAAGAACCATTCTCCCCATTGCTCCCATTCACAAATGTACTAAGACACACAAAAGATTTTAATACCGATTGTGTCTCTTCGGTGCACTTGTCTTCCTCTAGATGGCCACTACCTGAGAGAAAAGAGGAAGAGTTTTTCTCTTTAAAGAGTGTATTTGAGCTGGGCGGTGGTGGTGCACGCCTTTAATCCCAGCACTTGGGAGGCAGAGGCAGGTAGATCTCTGTGAGTTCGAGGCCAGCCTGGGCTACAGAGTGAGTTCCAGGAAAGGCACCAAAGCTACACAGAGAAACCCTGTCTCGAAAAACAAAAACAAAAACAAACCAAAAAAAAGGTATATTTGATTAGGCCTTTCATCAGGGGAGCAGATCATAAGGCTGGGGATGACTCAGATGTAGCTCAGTGGTAGAACACTTGCCTGGCATAAACAAAGCTCAGGGTTCAATTCTGTTTCCACATAAAAATAAATAAATAAAAATACAAGTCTCTTTTAGGAATCCAAGAGAAAGTAAAGACTAACCTCCACAGATGAGGCACACATGAGAGATAATCCAACCTCTGTGGGGCTCAGAGCTTTCTGAAAATTGGTGTTCTTTCAGTTCACTCATGGGCCCCTGACTCACCGGGCCACGGCTTTTGAAACGGGTTTAGTTGCCAGGGAGTTAAGTGACAACATTTTGAAGCCATGTCTACACAATGGAGGGAAAACATTTACCTTTTGACTGTCCCATTAAATGACTGGACTTTCATTTCCCTGGAACCAGTCTCTAACACTACATTCCACCTCTCTCCCTTAATTATCATTCAGGACAAGGCTCAAGATGGTCCCTTCCTCCTTCTACATGTAACTTTAACACCCCCCCTTGTGAGTGTATTTTCCTTTCCCAGGAACCTCCACACAGAGACTTGTTCTCCACTGCTCTATGGACTGCTGGAATGAAGCACTCTCACACTTTTCTTTGATGGAAACTTGTCCCTGTTTGCCACTCACTGCTGGTTAAATATAAAAACTGGCTTTCCCACTATTTGCCTTGTATCACCTAGTTTTACTGGCCCACCTCAAGAGCATCAAAGGATCATCCAGAGGTTCCCTGTTCATGTTCATGTCTCTAGGCCTTAGCAATGAGAACGAGAAGTTCCTTGGCTAACCTACAGACATATCCATCCTCCAACTACAACTCAACCTCTTCCTTGGCCCTCTTGTAATTTGTGGATTGATTGATTTGAAAAGATGATATGCTTAATTAAACAATACTACTGTTTTCCTAGACTCTAAGTACAACTCTTACTAGTTTACAGTTCCACATTAAACCAGTTTCCTATTAGTTGATAAAGGTAATAGGGTTCAGGGCATTGCTACTCCAGAAATGACATTTGATAATATTTGAAGAAAATGGCAGAAAAAAAGGTTACTTTGAAGTTTTATGACTATCTGAAGCAAGACACAAAACCTAGGAATGGTGTCCTGATAGTGTTCTGATGTAGGTCCAAAGACCTTTGGATGAGAGATACCTTCTCAATGCCCAGAGGAAATGAGCATCCATATCTCACACAGGGCACAAGAAGAATCTGAAGAAGCTGACATTGCTAAGTTCTCCCCCACTTCTCTATAGATCAGACGCTCTCCATTAATGACTTTTCTGAATGCTTTGGCCAAATGCCTGAAAGAAACAACTTAAGAGCAGAAGGGCTTCTTTTAGCTCACAGTTTAGAGGATCACAGCCCCATTATACCAACAAAGTTCTGAACATCATGGCAGTGGAAGCATGAGGTGACTGTTCACATTGCACCCACAGTCAGAAAGCAGAGAAAGGACGGGAAATAAGGACGAGCTAAGAAACCTCCAGTCTTAGCCACTTCTTACAATGAAGTCCCACCTCAATGCTCATCCCAGTTGAGAGTCAAAGTTTGAATACATGAACCTATGGGGGACATTTCACATCAAACATGACCCCTTTTCTCTAATAATTCTGTACAACTCTCAATATTCCTCATCAAACATAGAGTTAAAATACATCTGCACTCAGTGGCATAGGCCTGTAATCNAGGTTCTTGGGAGAGAGAGGCAGGAGGATCCCAAGTTCAAAGCCTATATGGACTCCAGTGGGAGTCCAAGATTAGCTCAGTCAACTTAGTGAGATACTGTCTCAAAATTAAAATGTTTAAAAGGCCAGGGAATATAGTCCAAAGTAGATTACATGCATGAAAATTAAGAAGCCCTATTATCTACAGTGTGTGTGTGTGTGTGTGTGTGTGTGTGTGTGTGCATGTGTTGATAAATGTATATATACACATATGGTATGTGTGCTTGAAAATGATGTATAAGTATGGGCAAGCCACAAAAGTATAGAGTTCAGAGGACAAATTTTGAGAATCAATCTCCTCCCTTACTTCCTGTTTTTTGTGACTGAGTTTCTCTTGCTTTTGCTATTATGACCATCGGGTTAGCTGGCCCTTAAGCTTCCAGGCAATTGTCTGGCCTCTGCCTCCCATTTCCTATAACAGTGGTGAGATTACAGGTGCATAGTAAGACATTGGAAACTCAGATTATGATGCAAAATGATGCATGTTTTTTTGATGTGAGAATTTCAGACACAACTGAAAGTTCTAGGATGATGAGGCAACCCCATGCACTACACAGATCCTACAAGTAAAGCTCCTTCCTTTTAGTGGATGGGAATCTGCAGTGCTTCTCCACCCCTTTCACTACAGTTCCTGCACACAGAAAGTGCCAGTTACCTTTGAATATGAACTGGCTTGGGATGCATCGACCATCCAACACACACCATAAGACTTTTCCTCTCCATCCTTTAGAAAGTTGTTATTTTTGTAACTTCAATGGTTTCATGCTATTACTTGTGCTTTACCACAAATTCTTCTAAACTATCAATCCTTGACCTGCCTACCAACAAGACACAAATTCTACACAGTAGCTTTTTTTTTTTGGTTGTAAACCTAATCTCTAACAGGTGAGCCATCTCTCTAGCCCTACACTCTAACTTTTCAAAGCTAATTTGCTACCTGCTTTTATCATTAGGTTTGACAAACTTGGGTTTTTTTAATTCATTTTCTATCTGTGATGACATATAGGAAAACTCAAAACACAGCAGACTGGCTTTGCCTGAACCTACCTAATGCCACACAGCGCCACACAGCAGGACTAGGCTGATTAGTTTCTTATTCTTAATAACAAGTAGGCTCGCTCTCCAGTTTTACATTAATACACTTTTCATCAGGTTCTAAAATTGAGAATACAGGTTTTGAGTATCTCATTCTCATCCTTCAAGCTTCTCTACCTGTTTTTTAAAGATGTTGAAGAATTATCTTTAGCCTCTATATGTTGTTATTGGTATTTTACTCTTTTGTGGGGCCTGCCACCCAGCTCCCAAATAAATCACTCACGGAGGCTTATTCTTAATTATGAAAGCCCAACCTTAGCTGGGCTTATTTTCCTGCCAGCTTTCTTAACTTAAATTGTCTCGTCTCCCTTTTGCTTCTGGGCTTTTCCCATTCTCTTACCTGTAAATCTTACTCTTAATCCATGGCTTGGTGTGTAGTTGGGTGGCTGGCCCCTGGAGTCCTCCTCCTTCTCTGGCTGCTATTGGCCAATTCTTTATTAGACCATCAGGTGTTTTACACAGGCACAATAATACAGCTTCACGGAGTTAAAGAAATGCAACATGAACAAAAGTAACACATCTTAAAATATTCTACTACACCTGTATTTTACCAGCTCCTCAAAAACCAGTTATTTGCTGATCAATTCAACTTTGCAGTTATATGTTGATCTATAAAGCAATGTATGAAGAAGGTGTGTGTTTCTATGACTCTTGACAAAGCTCAGCAAAGGATGGCTAGCAAAGGGAAGTTTAAGTAGCTCAGATGACAATGACTTGGACAATCCTGCTAATTTGCTGACTCCTGCAGACAATGGCTTTGAGCCCAGCTTCAGTAGCTAAAGGGTCTTCTGTGTTTACTTCTGAACTTTAATGTATATCTGTGGCATAATCTGTTGTAAGCCTCAAAGCCATGGTTGAGGTAGGTTTGATGGCCCAGAAAAGCTAGCCCTGGCCATGACTAGCCCTGACATGACTGCTTTCATGTCAAGCAAACATGTTTCCTCCTAACAGGGACTCTATTGCCTCTTCCACAAAAGCAGCATGCAGGTGGCAGGTCTGGGCCAGTGAGGAGTCAGCTCAGGATAAGAGGTTTTCCTCTGCCCAGGCTGAGTGATTCATGTACCAATAGTGTTTGGGCCTGAAGTAATTGTCCCCATACTTCTAAAGCACCACTTCACCTGTTTTAGCAAGTGGACAGGTATTAAAGGCAGTTTGACAGGGAAACAGAGACTCAGAGTTCTAATATAACCAATATTTACCTTAGAAGGCTGAAGGGAAAAGATACATTATTAGTGGTTTTAAGCCTCATGACTGAATCCCAACTCTCTCTCTCTCTGTCTCTGTCTCTTTCTGTGTCTCTCTGTCTCTCTAGGTCTCTGTCTCTCTCTTTCTCTCTCATGCATGGGCTTGATTCNTACCCATCAAAAGGCTAACCAGCTTCTTGAAGATAACAACTTGCAGTGACTGTCCTATGAGAAGTTCCCACCCACTGTTCCCTTGAATGTGTAGAACTTCCTTTTTCTTGTATGTGTGTGTTTCTCTTTCCCTCTATTAATAGCCATGCTTAAATATGTATTAAAACCATTTCTTAATAAACTCCAACTTTGCTTCAAAACAAAAAGCAAATACTAACTTCTCTTCTCCTTTCTCTGTCTTATAGAGAGGGCACAGCAATGAGGCCACCCAAGGGAAGAGGNAAGAGGATGGGACTGGTGCAGAAATGGTGACTGAGGCAACAGCAGTGTGGTTAGCAGATTGGCATGGGGGTTGTCTAGTATGCAAATCAATACAACAAAAATGAGTGGAATCAATTTTCTCACTGATAAGGACTGTGAAAATATAAAGAGCAGGAAGTCCATAAAGAACTCAAGTGCTGAATTGGAATAAGGATTACCAGTATGAATGACCAAGATGATAGATGACAGAAGATAGATAGAAAGATAGATAGATAGATAGATAGATAGATAGATAGATAGATAGA
>LZPO01008463.1:10777-30784 GCA_001675575.1 Neotoma lepida | reverse complement strand
GATAGATGGAAGAGAGAGAAAGAATTTCACAATTTCACTTACCCATTCTCAAATGCACTCTAAAAATATTAAATAGACACTTTCTGAAAGAAATGATACAGCATACTGCCCAAAGTCTATCTTGTGAAGAAGCATCAAACAAACACAAACTTTGAGGCAGTCCACAAAATTCCTAAATGGTACTTCTCCAAGGCATCAAAGTCCAGAACAACAAGAGGTGAGACCATGTAACAGGTAGCAGGTTGAAGACCAAGGAAGCTTGGTCTAAATGCACCTTGAAATCCCATAGTCATTCCTGGAACAGGAAAGGAGATATGTGGAAAGGTAGGTGAAATTACAAAAAAAAAATCTATAGTTTAATAAATGAATTCCAATGTTTACTTCTTAGTTTGATCACTGTGTCATGATTATGTAAAACATTGACATTCANAGAAACTGTGGGAAGGGTAAAAGGAACTCTGTTCATGTAATTCTTTCAAACATTTGAAATTATTTTAAGATAAAATAAAAATGTAAAGAACTAAAACCTGTTACCTCAATATTTTATAGTTCTTAAAAAAAAAGACATGAAGTTGAGAGGAGATGTGTTGGCGAAGAGCCCATGGTTAGTTGAGGTGGAGAGTGTAGGTGGATAGTATTCATCTATGAAATTCTCAAATAAAGTAAAATATTCTAAAATTCAACCTCCTTTGGATGTTCACGTGCTATCCTTCAGTCCTGTGGAATTTTTTTAATAAAATATTTTTAATTTAAAAGATTGACCTGAAACAAAAAAATGAGAAGATAAAGCACAATCTGAGAGGAAATATTAATAAAATATGCACCTAATAAAGGGCTGATACCAGACATACAAAGAATGCTTAAATCATCATAATAAGAAANTAAGTTAGAATTGAAAAACAAAACAAGGCAGGGCAGGTGCTTTAGGGGTTAAGAGAATATACTGCTTTTGCAGAGGACCTGAGTTTGGTTCCCAGGATCAATAGCTCACAACCACCTATAACTCCAGCTCCAGGGATAATCTGAGGCCCTTTCCTCGTCTCTGTGGGCACCGGCCCTGATACATGCACATATGTACAGACACACATATATATATATAAACACAATTAAAAATATATCTTTAAAAATGTTAACATGCCATCACCTGAACTGAAACTTAGCCAAAGAAGATGGGCAAACAGCATCTAGAAAGATGCTCAGTGTCCCATGTCATTGAGGAAAGTTGACTTGATTAGCAGTACTACACACATACAAATGGCTTAAACCCAGAATACTGATGACAACAACAAACGCTGGTGAGGATGTGGAACTCCAGAAACTCTAACTCTTTATAGTTTTTGGAAGACACTTTGATAGTTTCTCTCAACTAAACATACCTTTACAATGTAATCTGACCTCCAAGTTTCTTGATATTTGCCTCAATGGGTTGAAACCTTATACTTCCACAAAAAACATATATCTGAGTATTTATTGTAGCTTTATTCTTAATTGTCAAAACTTTGAATCAAGGATATCCTTGGTAAATAAATAAAGTAAATGTAGCTTATACATACCATGGGATTATGTGCCTAAACAGTAATCAAACCTCAAAATATGTAAGGAGCTGAAATGCACATAGTGATGTGAAAGGAGTCGATCAAAAGGTCTGATTTCAAAATATATGAGATTCTGGAAAAGAGAAGACTTTGGAGATAAAGAGGTCAGTGGTTCCCTAGGGTTCGGAGGAACTAGAAAGATGAATAAGCCTATCACAGACCATTTTTAGGGTAGCCAAATTATTCTGTATGATAATTTAGTAGTAGATACACAGTATACCATAATTGTCTAAACTCATAGAATGTATAACTAAGAGTGACTCAGAGTAGATTATGGACCTTGGGTGATGATACATTTGTGTATGTGCACCCATCCTAACCAGACTGATGAGCTCATGACAGCAGAAGAGGCTGTGCACTGAAGGATTCTCTGGACCATCTGCTCAGCTTTGCTGTGGACTTAGTACTACTCCACCAAAACAAAGTATATATATAATTTCCCAAGTAATGAGTNAAGAATCTGTACAGGAGAAGAAAGCAGCTTAATCTTTTTTTGAAAAGTAACACAATTAGCTGAACACAGTCTGCTCTGTGTCATAGTCGAAAAGCTTTTGTGGGCATAATTATGCTTAATAATTACAGCCTGACTGTGGAGCACTGACTTTTATAATTACTACTTTGCAGAAAAGGAAGCAGACAAGGAGGTGAAGCATGCAGCTGAGAAGGCACAAAAACACAGGGACAGGTAAAAGCTGCCTCTCACTTTTTGGAAAACCGAAAGACAGGGCTCTCCTTAAACACTACTTTTTTTTCCTTAAGAATATAGCTGAAGGCTGGGGAGATGTATCAGTTGGTAAAGTATTTGCCTTGCAAGTGTGAGGACCTGAGTTCGATCCCCAGAACCCAGGTAAAAACAAAAAACAAAAAACAAAAAACAAAAAACAAAAAAAAGGAAGAAGAAGAAAAGGAAAGAAGAAAAGAAAGAAGGCAGGCAGGGAGGGAGGGAGGGAGAGAAAGAAGGAGGAAAGAAAGGAAGAAAAAAAGAAAGAATGGAAGGAAAGAAGAAGGAAAGAAGGAAAGAAAAACCAGGCATGGTGGTGTATACTTATAATTCCATCCTGAGGAGGTCAAGATTAACGGGTCCCCAGGGCTCACTGCCCAGACAGCCAAGTTGGTCCAAGTATGATCTACAGTAGCTAGACTTTTGGTTTTAGATGAGTCTGTGTATTAAGCATGTAGCATGCCAAAGCAACAAAACAAATAGTTCATGACAATTCAGCAATATTATGCATATAAAACTAGTCTATTTGGTGAGCCTACTGAGAGATCCTCTATCAGAAAGGAGGAAGAGAAGGAAGGTAGCTGAGGAATAACAGCTGTGTACACATGTGCATGCTTCCCTGCCATACACACAAATACACAAAAGAATGTACCGGACTTGATATGTTGGCACACATCCCTGTACGTGGGGTTTTTTGTTGGGACTGGCAGCTAGCTCCTCAATAAACAACACGGAGACTCATTAATTATAAATGCTCGGCCGATAGCTTAGGCTTGTTACTAACTAGCTCTTACAACTTAAATTAACCCATATTTATTAATTTACATGCTACCATGTGGCTCATGGCTTGTTACCTAATTTTCTACAGGTCCTGCTTCCTCTGCATCTAGCTAGTGACTCTGCCCTTCTTCTTCCTCAAGTTCTCTCAGTCTGGCTTTCCTGCCTAACTCTCTCTGCCTAGCTACTGACTAGTCAGCCCTTTATTAAACCAATGAGAGCAACACATCTTCACAGTGTACAAAAGGATTATTCCACAGCACATTCCTAATCCCAGCACCCAGGAAGCTTGAATCAGGAGGATCACAAGGAAGTTCAAGGTCAGCCTGGGTTAGTGAGTTGTGAACTTGTCACAACAAACAACAAAATAAAATAACAAAACAAACAGAATACAGCTGTATTTAGTGACCTTAAACAGAATTCTCCTAATAAATGTCTTGACCTTTTATATTTTGTATACTACACTATAGTACCAGTTAATAACTGAATTACACATGGAAACACAGAAATACACTTAGTTTTTATGAATTCCAAATGCATTTTCCCCATCTATCTTTACTTTAAACTTGTGCTTAGCTTGCATTCCAACAGAGTGCTACTGCAAAAGAATGTCTATTTTATGTTAATATAAGCAATCATCCACTAATGAGTTTGTATTATCAACATGTGACTAAAGGCAAACTTGATGTACCAGGTGTTTATTCAAAACTAAACATGGAAGAAACTGAAGTCATTAGACTATTTATTGTAAAGAAGGGTTTCTTTGCATTTATCATTTTGAATACATCAATGCAGTGAAGAATGCATTGGGTAGTAAATAGCCTTCTCAGAGGGTAGGGCACACATCACCTTATGTGAGGACTCAGCACTTGCTGGAGCTGCAGAAGTCCAATGATAAGGCAGAGAGAAAAGTTAGTGGGGCCGACAAGGACCTTCTACTGAAGCCCTTCATTGGTGGTGCAGAGAAAGAAGGAACAGGAGAAAGAGAAGAGGATGGGAAGTGGGGATAGATAGGACTGATTTTTATACCTTTGTGTTTTTCTCATTTCCAGGAAATAAACTGCAAAATCCTTAAGATAATATCCTAGCTTTCTTGCCACTGATTGCTGAGCTGCATTTCCAGACATGACTTCCTAAGTTCCAACCTCATTAGATTACTTCACTTCTAATTCATATTTTACCTTCTGGCCTCAGTGCCTTTGCACAGCTTAAAATGCCCTTGTATAAGGTCTAATGCAAAGCCTAAGCTGGTTGAAACACTTTCCCAGACTGTATTTGACCAGCTGGAATTTGCCCAGTCCCTCTCTGTATTCCCCATGTGTACCATGGTTACTATATTTGTCCTACTGCACCGTTATCCAAGAACACCCTATTCCTTGCCTCAGGGCTGTAACATGAAAGACAACACCACATATTACTCATCTTGGATGGGTTGGTCCCAGAACATCTTTTGCTGTGGTGGTCTGAATGAGATTCGACCCCATAAATCTTGAGCATTTTACATAACAGTTGGTGACTATTAGTGGAGGATTAGGAAAGTAGCCTTTTTGGAGAACGTATGTCTTGGGGGGTGAGCTTTGAGGTTTCAAAGGACCCCATTTTGAGTTAGTGCTCTCTGCCATCTGCTTGTAGATGGAGATGTGAGCTCTCAGCTGCCGCTCCAACCACCCTCTAGAATCAGAAGGAAATTAAACTCTTTTTTTTTGGGGGGGGGGTTTCGAGACAGGGTTTCTCTGTGTAGCTTTGCGCCTTTCCTGGAACTCACTCGGTAGCCCAGGCTGGCCTTGAACTCACAGAGATCCTCCTGCCTCTGCCTCCTGAGTGCTGGGATTAAAGGTGTGTGCCACCACTGCCCGGCAAAGATGTGTAGCCCAGGCTGGCCTCGAACTCGTGATCCTCCTGCCTCTGCCTCCTTCAGCAAATCCTACTGGCGTGCGCCACCACAACCGGCTTAAACTCTTTTATAAGTTGACTTGAATGGTGTTTTATCACAGAAATAGAGAAGTGATGAAGANGACTGCAGTGCCTGAAATATAAATACGTTCTACAACCCACAAGCTCAGAGTGAAAAGAAACTTGAAGTTCTGATAGGAAATGTTATAAGCTCTGATAGGAAATGCCAAAAAGAAACGTTGGGTGGGGAAAAGGCATAGAAGGTTAGGAAAAACAAACTGGAAAGAGTAATAGAATTAAAACTATTTGTTAAGATCTGCATGCCTTACAATGCTATGCCATTTACATGCATTCTTGTCAAATATCCCTATCTTCCACCTAACTCCCGCAGAGGAAGAAGGATTCGATTAGTGACCTAAGACTCCACCTTGCTTCATTTCCTTCCTTTTCTCTCTCTGGTCCCTTGTACACTTTAGAAATCAGAAACCACAGGTCTGAATTACGAGCATCTTAAGACTAAAGGCAAAATTATTCCCTAAACAAGAGACCTTCATGGTTGCAAAGTTTCTTTATACTGTGTGGATCCTGAGAGAATGGCTGGAGGTCATGGCCAGACTCAGACAACCTGAACTATTGTGGTGGACAGCACCAATCCTGGCCTCTGTTTTGGTTAGCTATAGAACACAAAGATAAGAACACTGGTGACTTCTTTGAAAATTTTGTATGTATGAATGTTTTACACCTACATGTATATCTGCATACCACGTGTATGCCTGCTTCTCATGGAAGCCAGAAGAGGGCATCAGAACCCCTGGAACTGGAGTTACAGGTGATTATGAGCCACCCTGTGGCTCATAATAAAAAATAAATAATAAAAAAAAAAGAGCAGCAAGTGCTCTTAACCATTGAGCCATCTCTTCAGACTCATATCGTTTCAGATAGTTAGATTTCTCCTCTTCCAGTGTGGTCCCTTTCTTGTTTTCATCACCTTTTGTCTCTGTCTGTTTATCTATCTATCTATCTATCTATTTATCTATCTATCTATCTATCTATTATCTATCTATCTATCTATCTATCTATCTATCTATCTATCTATCTATCTATCATCTATGATCAATTAGCAGTACTGATGATTGAATCCCAGGCCTTGTACATGCTGAGAACCATTTGTCTCTTAGTTGGCTTTCTGGGAGCGGATAGCTGAGCTGCAACTTCCTGGAGCTGGAGCTTCTGCCCTGTCCACACAGAAAGCACGGTGCTCACTTCAAAAGGAGTACAAGATAGGTAATTCTAGAGCCAAATTTGAGTGGCCAACCATGGCTGGGGAAACATGGAGACAGGTTACTTCGGGTTCCATATTCCAACATAGAAGCAGTTTCATGAGCTTTTATAGTAACAGAACAAAAAAAGTTATAAAACAATGCATTAAAAAATACATTGGTGGAAGCATTAAGTAGCCTTTCCATTGGTGAAGAATGGCGTTTTATTAAGTTAATACATCCCAAATGTTTTTATGTGTTTATCAGAATTAAGTAAGCAAGGGATGGCTCTCTAGGGGCTAAAGAGAGCCCAAAAGAAATTGTCATTAGGTTATTGGATCACAACATTCCAAACTCTCTATAGTTGTTGAAGTTTTTAATAGTCAACTAGCCTTTGCAGACAGCTTCTTTCCTGGAACTCTCATTTACTGACTCTAGTGCCATTACCTCATTTAAGTTTTACAATTCAACAAGGTAGACACTGTTTCCATTAGCATTTAGTAATAATAGAGCAAACCTGAGATACAAAAAGATTAAATAAGTTTCCTAGGGTAGAGAAATTAGGAAATCACAGAGTCAGATTTCCAGCCCTAGGAAGTCTAACTCTGACATCTGGCTGTAAAACATGTTTTGATGAGGGGGCATTTCACACAGGAGATGGAACCTTCAAGAATCATGGGCAAATAAAGTAACCATTCTATCTGGTAACATTAGATATCAGCACTAGGGGTAGTGGGTGCAACATCTTGAACATTAGAGTCCTCAACCAGCTAGGGAGATATCTTAGTTGGGAAAGTACTTACCACTCAAGTACAAGTTCCATCTCCAGCACCCATGTAAAAAGCTAGGGACGGTGGTGGATGCTCGTAATCACAGTGCTGGGTTGGAGAAAGGTGGTCCCCAAGGCTTGCTAGCCTCGTCTAACTGACAAGTCCAAGGTCTCTGTAAGAGACTGTCTCAACTTAAAAAAAAAAGGCAAATGGTTCCTGGGGAATGAAATCTGGCGTTGACCTCTAAACTACACAGACACTTTTAGAATCGTTTTTAATTCTCATCCAAAATGGTCCACACTTAAAAATATTATAAAGCATCCGTATTTCTTGACATTTTTAGAAAGCAGCTCTCTGTGAATCCTAATATAGAAGGCCCCTGAAAATAGAATGCTCAGTAACTAAACCATGCATCAGAGCAACCACAGAGGAAAGCTCAATAAATTAATCAAAAATCAAAAGCTGGGCAGTGGTGGTGCACACCTTTAATCCCAGCACTCGGGAGACAAAGACAAGTGGATTTTTGTGAGTTTGAGGCCAGCCTGGTCTACAGAGTTAGTTCCAGGACAACCAGAGCTACACAGGGAAACCCTGTCTCAAAAAATTAAAAAAACAAAAAATAAACAAACAAACAAACAAACAAAACAAACAAGGCATGCCTGCCATCCCCTATGAGGAATGCTGGCTAGGAAGCCACACAGAGCTTTCATTGTCTGTCAACTAGCCCTGAAGCAGCCCTTGGTTCTTCCACTTTCATAATAATTCAAAGCAGGTTGCCTGTAGGACTGTTTTAAAAGACTAATTTTTATAACTTTGATGCTAGGCAAATATTTCCATTTTTCACATTCCAATCAAAGCTCAAGAAAATATTTAAGAACTACTGAGGTTGATGGTTCAGTTTTCAATTTTTAAGCAGCATGGAATAACACCAAGTATTGATGTCATATACATTCTCTGTGGTCATAACACAGGTGTGCTGTTAAGTCCACTTGACTTAGAGGAAATGTGTAGATCAGCTCAAGTTTCCAAAGCTCCTTAAATTAGCCAAGTGTAACAGTAGAGCAGACTCATAAATTTGAGCATACACACACACACACACACACACACACACACACACACTTTGCTCCTAGGGGTTAGACTGTTCCCAGGGGCACCATTCATATTGTAGTCTGAGTAAATATTCCCACTTAGATTATTCTTNGGTTAGACTGTTCCCAGGGGTACCATTCATATTGTAGTCTGAGTAAATATTCCCACTTAGATTATTCTTATTTATAGTCTCTTCTATCAAGTGGCCTCAAGGTGCTCCCATTTCCTAGTCCCCAGATCTCCTGCCTTTCATACAAATTACAAATATAAGAACCAAATTTAGGCCTTTAAGATATAACCTTCTTGGGGAGGGAGGGGGAAAAAAGATATAACCTTCTTGCATTTTAGCAGAAAGAAAAAAATATATATCTATTTTGATCAGATTAAGGCCAAAGGCTTAAGATTTTTAGCATTTCAGGCAGTAGACAGCAATAATAGAAAATATCTGAGGATATCCAAGCATCTCATTTTTATAATAAATCCTATAAATGCAAGCATCTAATCCTCTTACATTAATCCAGCCCTGCCCCTTATTTTTTCATAGAACTTCCCAGTCCTTAGTCCCTTGCTGTTAGCAAACTGTAAATGTGCTAACACACAGAGATGGGTGGGGAATGAAGTAGAAGGTCCAAGGCTTAAATCCATTCTTGGTTTTTTGCTGTGTAGCCTGAGCTGGTCTTAGCCTCCTGCGTGCTGAGGTTCCAGGCAGACATCACTATATTCAGTCTACTGTCATCTCTTACCATCACTCCAGCCTCAGTTTCCCCATGCTTGCTCACTGTTCTNGTTGTTTATGTATTCCTTCCCTTCAGACAGAAGAACCTTCAACTGTAGACCCAGAATAACAGTAATACCATTTCATGGGGTGTGGCAAGTTTTCACACATAGACATTTGCTTTGATCCCTGTGGCACTCCATCACTATAACTGGTGTTGTAATGTATAAAGTTTTGCAGAATCCCGTCTCTACAGCAATGGCCCCACAACTTGCTTCTTGTTTACAAAAGCTGGCATCAACTGGGCCCCAGGCTTTCATTACTGGCTCCCACCAAGATGACAGGCCTCCAGATGTTGTTTCTCTTCTTTCAAATTGCATAACACCTCTGATGCTTCACTTTCAATCAGCCCTAATAGGCCCTAATTGCAAACATTATCGATGCGAATGGTGCTACTTCCTGATAAATGAGCTGCTGCCAGGGTGTCCTGCCACAACACACAGATGAGCACAGAGAAAGCAGCCTCTTCCCGCAAATCACTCTTGGCACCTAGGATGTGGTTGGTGGCACCTGGCAGCCTTCTTGTTTCCGGCCACTTTGCTTTGTCAGTGATGGACAGACTCTCATCCAAGAACACAGTCTAGTGTTACTCTATGGTTTGCTTTAGCAAAGGGACCCATTCAAAAATAGTCCAGTTGGCTGATTTCCAAGCCACTGGCAGAGTTGCATAGAACAGAGGACATTTTGGTGGCTTCATGAGTTCTAGGATGAAAATTAGGCAAAGTGAAAGGCTGTATTTTGGCTACAGTTTGAGACCAAATGCAACCGGGGTCAAAAAGAGGATACACACTCATGGCCTTCTAATGATAATTTTTGCAAAGAGTTTGAGTAAATTCTTTAATTAAAATGTTCTCCAAAAAATTAAACATATCTTTACCACAGAATATATTCTATAACTGCCTCAAGCTTGAGCTTGTGCGATTAATCTCTCAGGTTCACTGACATGTTAATGTGTTGCAGATGATTTTAAGTAAATAGAAAGGCCAGGAATGGGGTGTGCAAGCCAAATATAATAGGCTCAGCCATCAGTGAAGGGTGGGGGGAAGTGAAAATAATGCCTTTGATCATATCCATTTTACAGGATATGGACAATAAAGACGAGAAAGTAAAAACCAGGAAGGAAAACATCTTATTTTTCTGGATGAATGTGTAAGTCACTTTTCAGAAAGTCTCTTTCCCACAGACCAGAAGATGTTGGAGTCAAGGTTAGGCTCTAGAAGATCCTCCTGACTCTTCCCAAACTGGTTAATTTGGTGCCTTCAATGCATTCAGCTCTTCCATATCCCAGAGCTTATACTACTCTCAGCCTTGAACCTGCCCTATACCCTCTAACACCAAGATAAGTACCCATAGGAATCATGTTTGCAGTGCCTTCCACTTGCTTTCTTCCCTCACAACACCCTGACACAGCATCACCGTCCCACATTCCTCTGTAGCTGCCCATCCCTCTCCTCGCTGGCTCCAGCAATGGTTTCTTTTCAGGGAGTCATTCCTCAGGCCACTTTTATCCATGAAGACCAATACCAAGTCTTCTTGATCATTTTGTGTCTAACAATTACTATGAGGCTTGGCAGATTTTAGGCACTGAATGAATGCTTGCTGAGTTGGTTATTATTATTTGAAGAAATAAATACAGGTGCTTTGATGTACTTTCACACAGTGAGCATAAGTTGACAGAAAGAGGTTGCTGTCACAAAAGTGACATCAGAAGCATTTCCCCACCTCCTTCTTCAAGCACACTGTGTCTTGAAATCTGACTGTAGGTGTGGCTTAAAAGACAAAATTAAAATAACTAGGTATGTTGTAATCCCAACCCTGGGAGGCTGAAAGAGGAGGATCCAGGGTTTAAGGTCTAGGTGAGCTAGTGAGACCCTGCCACAAAAACAAAACAAATGAAAATCCTAAAAATAAAACAAAAGGCCCAGAACCAGGCTGTGATGGTGTACACCTTTAATCCCAGCACTCAGGAGGCAGAGGCAAGAGGATCTCCTTGAGTTTGAGGCCACCTTGGTCTACAGAGAGTTCCAGGACAGACAAGGCTACACAGAGAAACCCTGTCTCAAAATAAATAGATAGATAGATAGATAGATAGATAGATAGATAGATAGATAGATAGATAAGGCCCACACTACATCTTGGTCTAGTTTCAAACTAACCTACAATACTAAAAAGTAAACTGTTCTTTAGTGAAGAGTGTGGTTCTGTACATTTAAGCCTACTCTTGCTATTTGTCATTTTCTAAAGGACTATGGAAAACCAAAGGTTTATAGACTATAAGAAAAATAAGTAAATGTTCATACTATACGAAAAACAAGCAGGGCTAGGGCTGTAGCTCAGTTTATAGACTCCTTCCCTAACATGCAGGAGACCTTCCATCTAGTCCCCAGCACTATGTAAACTCAGCCTGGTAATGCTACCCTGTAAATCCCAAGGTGGAGGCTGGAAGAAGAGGGTTAAAAGTCATCCTCAGCTACATAGCCATGGCCTCCTCAAGACCTTATTTTGATGAAAAAAGAAAGAAAAGTGTGGCGAATCTTTCTGTGTCCCACCAGCCAGCTCCTAAATCACAACATGGAGACATATTATTAATTATGAAAACTTGGCCAATAGCTTAGGCTAGCTCTTATAACTTAAATTAGCCTATATCTTTTAATCTACATTCTTTTATGTGGCTTGGTTAACTTTATTTTGTAATGCCCATGCTGCTTACTCTGTGCCTCCTTTGGTCTCCCCTTATTCTTCCCAGCATCCTCTGTTCCTGGAAATCCTGCCTAACTATTGGCAGTTCAGCTTTTTATTAAACCAATCTGAGTGACACTTCTTTACACTGTACAAAAAGATTATTCCACAACAGAAAAATAAAATAAACAAGCACATAAGACACTAAAATGTAAACATTTCAATATAAGTAAACTGGTTGCCAAGATGAGTTGGACAATGATGAGAAAATGTAAGCAGCATCCATTCCCATGGGCACAGATTGCACCTCAACCTTTCCCAGCTGTTTAGCTAGATCATGGTAGAAGCAATGAGTGCTTGTGTCACTGGGTGGGGGGGGAGTGGGACATAAAACATCCCTGAAAATTGGGCCAGTAGTATTGTGTCCATATATAGAAAGTCTGTAGAATCCTGGGATGACTAATCTTCATTGTCAACTTGATTGAATTTGTAATCACCCAGGAGACCCCCCACTGGGCATGTCTTTGAGGGTGTTTTTGGAGAAAATTAACCTAAGAGCAAAGAACCATCCTAAATGAGGGCAGTACAGGCTGTGGGCTAGAATCCAATACTGAATAAAAATAGGGAAAAAAGGTAAAGCCAGCTCAGAGTTGGCATGCTCCTTGCTCTGTGGCCTGGTCTGTGGAGATGTGAGGGCTCCCTACTGCATATTCCCACTATTACAGACTCTGTCATGCCTTTCCTACCATAGTGGATGGTTCCCTTAAACTGTAAGCCACAGTCAACCCCTCCTGCCTTATCGTGCTTTGTGTTCAGTATTGTGCCTCAACAACAAGAAAAATAACTGCACCACTGCTGTTCCATTGCCCTTTACATTGTGACCCTCACTGGTTGTATGTGACATGATAGGCATGGTGCTCTATGGTTACAAATAGCATGTGAACTTGGAGTGCTTATTAGAACACAAGGTTATCTTTTATCATATCTTTCATTTGAGAAGCTCATTATTTTCTGAATTAGGGTTTAGCCAGCATATTTAGGCAGAAATTGACCAGAAAGTAAAATCCTTCCACTCAAAGTCCATTGGACAAAACATGTCATGAAGAAGGCATATGTATACTGAGAAGTACTAACAGTCCTTATAGTCTTCTTTGATATCTACTCATGTATTTTGGTACTGGACAGTGTATTTTGGTATTATCAAGAAATTCTGCTTTTTGACATGTGGTCTTATATATTTACCTAAAGGAACTGTTTCCTTTATAGCAATTGGATTTAGCCCAGAAGCTTTTAAAGTGCATTCCAAGAAATTGCATTAGTATTTTTGGCATTATATTCAAAACATACTTAAGATACTGTTGTACTTAATCTATTTCTATATAAATTACCAGAAGACTTCACAGTTTCAAACAGTTAATATTTATCACTACACAGTTTCTGTGGTCCCTGAGTGGAGGGCTACGTTGGGAAATTCTGGTTCAGGTATATCATGAGGCTGCAGTCATGTTGTCAGTAGAGCCAACGAAGGCTCTTTGCTAAGCCTGCTCCCAAGGTTAGGGTAGGATTCAACTTTTTTCATGTTGTTGGGCTATGGGCACAGCTCCTTACTGGCTACAGTTCCTCAATGGTTTTGAACCACAGTATTTTCTTTGTTTGGTTTTTGTCTTAGTTAGAGTTACTATTGCTGTGATAAAACACCATGACCAAAAGCAACTTAGGGAGGAAGGGGTTTATTTGGCTTACACTTCCACAGCACTGTTCATCGAAGGAAATCAGGACAGAAACTCAAACAAGGCAGGGTCCTGGAGGCGGGAGCTGATTCGGAGGACAAGGAAGGGGGCTGCTTACTGGCTTGCTCCCCATGGATTGCTCAGCCTGCTTTATTATAGAACCCAGAACCACCAGTCCAGGGACAACACCAACCACAATGGGTTAGGCCCTCCCCTAACAATCACTAATTAAGGAAATGTCTTATAGGCCTGCCTACAACCCAATCTCACAGAGGCATTTTCTTAATTGAGGTTCCCTCCTCTCAGATGACTTTGGTTTGTATCAAGTTGACATAAAACTAGCCATCAAAGTTTTGTTTTGTTTTTGTTTTTTGTGAATCTCACTTGGTAGCTCTGGCTGACCTTGAACTCACTATGTAGACCAGGCTGGCCTAGAACTCACAGAGATCTACCTGCCTTTGCCTCCCAAGGGCTGGGCTTAAAGGTATGCCCCCACATCTGGCTCACAGTACTTCCAGGTTCCTTCCACAAGCACCTGTCCATTGGGCAGCCCCTATCATGGAGGATGGTTTTCCTCAGCACAGGTGCACACCATGACAAGATAGAGAAGCCAAAGAAGGAAGCCATAGTCTTTGATAAACTAACATCAGAAGTGGCAGCCATAGTTCTCACTTATACTCATTAGACATGAACTGCCAGATCAGTCCACCCAAGGGATAGACATTTTACAAGTCATGATTCATCAGGGACCACTCAGAGACTGCTTTCCAAAATCTTCTATGCCATCTTGCTTGGGACTGCCTTTTTCCATCTCTTGTTTTTTGTTGCTTTTTTTATATTTATTTTTTGAAGTGGAGGTCAGCATTGCATCAGAACTCTTCTCAGATCATGTTATTGAACATTATATGTGATAGAATAGTAAATAATCAAAAAGTGAAGCCAAAACTAGGTCCTTGTTCTGTGGTCATTTAAAAATTAAGAGTGTAACCCTTCTTTGAACAGCTACCATTATGTTGTACATATTCTCCTAGTTGATCTCTTACAGGACTTGCTAGGGTTTGAGGTTATCTGTGTTTTTAAAATTAATTCTTAATTTATTTAAGTTTCATTATATAGATAAGATATAGGATATATCTTGATCTATCCATTTCTCTGTCTTTTGTTAGTCTTATTAAAAGTATTTGATATTGTGCTGTCAATTAAAATAGTTCAAGGGGTAAGTGAAATGGTCTGTTTTTGAGTATATTTGAGAATATTTGAGTATATTCATGATTATTTATTAATCATAACATTTCCATTCATAGAGAACTTTGTTGCCTGAATTAGGAGCTGGGTTATACTGATCACCAACCAACCTCATTGATTAAACAGACTAAAACTTCCGAGATTCATTTCTTGTTTTTGGATGTGTTCTCGACAGGTACAGTGGATGGAGATGGAATGAAGTGCTGAGGGCTTATCACCGTGGAGCATTGATTAGTGGTGGAACTGGGAAACTCAGGCTAACTGAGAACATTATCCCAAATGTTGCCGAATGCTAAAGGAGAAAGTTCCAGAAAGTCTTATAACAGCAATGAGAGACTTGGCCCAGAAGTGACATGCATCCTTCATATTCTTAAGTCATTGATCAGAGCTATTTAGTAGGTTTCCAGCAGTTGGACTAGAAGTACAAATGACTTATCTGCCCAGAG
Organism: Neotoma lepida; assembly: GCA_001675575.1. NCBI lineage: Eukaryota > Metazoa > Chordata > Mammalia > Rodentia > Cricetidae > Neotoma > Neotoma lepida. Next base: position 15,805 of record LZPO01008463.1, on the reverse strand, counting down.
TAGGGAAAGCTCCAGATGTTGGCAAACAACATTGATGAAAAACTCTGCCTTGCCATCAAATGTCACTAGGAGAAAATATTTCATCTTCATTTACAATTTGAAGGTCAAACAGCACTATTAATGCAGTCAANTTGTGTTTTATAATAACAACAACCACTGTTCTTTCTTCCACACCCCATAGATTCATTCCTAGACTCTCTACCCAATCCACTTGGATCAAGTCCTTAGGTTTAGAAATGCCTGAATCTGGGCACAAACTCAGCACCTCCACAGTCTGTGCAGTCTGACAGATAGGACCCGGTGTTTCTTTTATGGTGTGTGTGTGTGTGTGTGTGTGTGTGTCTGTCTGTCTGTCTGTCTGTCTGTCTGTCTGTCCTGTCTGTTGGTGATTGAATGGAGGGCCTCGGGTATTCTTGTAATACTGCATTATTGAGCTACATTTTCAGGGTTCTTTTATGTCTCCTGATATTTAAATCAGTAGCTGCTAGGAGTGATGGTGGACTGACTTTTTAATCCCAGGATCAGAAACCTGAAGCAGGAGGATCCAGAGTTTGATACCAGCTTGAACTATGTAATAAGTTCAAGGTCAACCTGGGTAACATAGGGATATCCTGTCTCACTCTCTTTTTTTAAAAAGAGGCATTAACTTGTTTGTTTACATTTCTTTTATTGTTTTAAAAGTTAGCATACAAAATATAGGCTTCATTACATTTTTATATATGTGTGCCATTGTCAGTGACTCTTTCTGTTTCCTGAATTCTAACACAGCATATGAAATACAGATATTTGAGCCATATAAGACAATGTAAAACTAAAGCNAGATTCAAATGTCTTAATAGGTATACAAAGTTTTAGTCTCTGAGATTTTGGCAACAATACATAGTTTTATGTAAAGTATAAAAATATTTTAAAAATTTATTATAACTTTCTTAGCTACTTTTCTAGTGCTGTGGCCAAGGTAAATTATAAAAGAAAGCGTTTAACTGGACTTCCATTTTCAGAGGAAGAGAGTCCACAATGACAGAGCAAAGACATGGTGGCAGGAACATCTGAAAGCTCAAATCTTGATCCATAAGCAGAAGTCAGGGAGAACACTAAGAACAGTCTTTTGAAACTTTCAAGCCCTACCCCCAGTGACACACCTCCTTCAATAAGGTCACACCTCCTAATCCTTCCCAAGAAGTCCCACCAACTGTGGATCAAATATTCAAGTATCTGAGCCTAAGAATGCTGTTCTCGTTCAAACTACCCAATAATATTTGTAACTTTTTACAATATAGTTGCATTTTTGGGACTTAATTTTATTCTAATTCTCTTCCTAGCTTAATTGAATATTTTAAAACCATTCAGAAAAAAAATTCAGACTGCACCATTTTCTTGTTTATCATTTTCTCTGTTTTCTCCAGTATCTCCCAAAACACTTTGAATAAAACCTAAGGTCCATACAGTACCTAGTATCTGTCTCTATTTCCAGATATTTGACTGTCTACCAATCTTGAATTAGGCACTCTTAAAGCATAGCCTCATAACTTTTGCCTTTACACAAGTCTCATTACCTTGTGGGTCCTTTGTATTCTCTGCATGGATATGCCTTCATTTCACTCACATTATTTTTAAAAATTATTATTTAGTGCAGATGTATGTGCATGTTCATATGCTTGGGTGGGGTGCATATTTGTGTGTGTGTGTGTGTGTGTGTGTGTGTGTGTGTGTGTGTGTGTGTGCAGGCCAGAGGTCAACCTCAGTTGTCATTCCTAGGAGCTGTCCATTATTTTTTGAAATGAGATCTCTCACTGTGATCACCAATTAGGCTAGGCTGGCTGGCTAGCACACCCCAAGATTCCTCCTGTCTCTGCCTCTCCAGTACTAGAATTATAGATGTATGCCACTGTGGTAGTTTGAATGTAATTCGCCCCCATAATCTCATAGAGANCGGCACTATTAGGAGGTGTGGATTTGTTGGATTGCTATGGCCTTGTTGGAGGAAGTGTGTCACTGTGGGGGTGGGTTTTGAGGTTTCCTATGTTCAGAATACTGCCCAGTGTTCAGTCAATTTCCTGTTGCCTGCAAGATGCAGCATTCTCAGCTCCAGCACCATGTCTCCCTGCATGCCACCATGATGATAATGGACTCAACCTCTGAAACTGTAAGTGAGCCACCCCAATTAAATGTTTTTCCCTTATAAGAGTTGCTGTGGTCATGGTGTCTTTTCACAGCATTAGAAATCCAAACTAAGACAACTACTGTGCCTGGACTTTAAGGGATATTTTAGCTCTTAAAATTTTAAAAATGTTCCTTCCCTTAGCAGCCCTTCACTTCTTAATTTCTGCTTTATACCTTCCCTTAGAGTGTGTATCACTGTCATTATACTAGCCATTTATTCTTCCTATTACAGTGACAGCTTCCTAACAGCATGAGCTTTGTTGTCATCACTGTTGTATGCCAGCACCTAGAATATCAGGTGGCACACTGTAAGAATCAAACTGACTCAAATACCCACTGTTGTGGCTAGTATTAATTGTTAACTCCAAAATCTAGAATCACATGGGAGATGGGGCACTGAGATGATGATGATGGAGGATGTCGCTCCATGATGCAGTGCTTGCAAGAATGCTCAAGGCCCTCCATCCTCCATTCAATCACCAACAGACAGAACAGACACACACACACACACACACACACACACACACACACACACACACCATAAAAGAAACACCAGGTCCTATGGGTGTTTTTGCCCAGATTCAGCCGTTTCCACACCTAGGGACTTGGTCCAAACAATTTGGGTGGAAATTCCTAGGGCTGGGAACCTCAATTGTTTAAGGAGAAAGGGAACTGGATTCATGCATTCATCATTACTTCTTGACTGTAGTTGTAATGTAAATAGCCATCTCGAACCCCTGCCACTGTGACTTTCCCACTAGGGTGGGCTGGACCCTTGAACTATGAGCCTGGATAAAACTGTCTCTGTTGCTACTTTAGTCATGGTATTTTATCACAGTGACAGCAGGAGAAACTAAGATACCCACTCAGCAAAATAATTTTAGAGGAACTTGAATCCAAAAGGAAATTCCAGAAGGGCAAGACTTTCCCCTCCAGCACTATAAACCTCCAGACTTGACAAAGAGCCTTGTTGCATAATAGCCTTTTAAATAAGTATCTGCTGTTGAAATTCATGAATAAATGCCAAAATTTAAAAGAGCCACTGCTTTGGATTCTTACAATGTGCAGTAAATTATTTCTTCAGCTAGTACCTTCTATATAAGAGAGAGAGAGACAGACAGTGAGAGAGAGAGAGAGAGTGAGAGACAGAGAGAGAGACAGAGAGGAAAGAGAGAGAGAGAGGAGGAGAGAACTCTCACACACTGTAAAAAACCTATGAATTTGCAGAGAAGTCTTCTAAAAATCTATGAAAGGCATAAAGGACAATTTGAAATTGCTCATCTCTGGCCTAACCTACGAGTAAGGGGAGCCGAAAAGACTTCTTAGAGAGACTAGTCTAATCCTGCAATCTAAGAGCCACGTGCTGAATTCCTTTGAAGAAATGAATTTGAAATCCCTGTGATATCACAGCCAGAGTCAGCTTCCTGTCTTCCATCAGCCCAGGAAACGCTGTCAATCATAGCATCCTTTCCCTTGGCCCTCGAATCTTCTTTAAGGATCTCCTAGAAGTACTCTAGATATCCATTTATCATTATTGCCTCTATGTTAATAAAAAAGCTGCTGGAGACTAAGAAAGTACAAGTCATGTTTTTCTTTGTTGCCTAACACAAACATTACTGAACTTAAACTTCAATATAGCAAATCTAAAATGCAGAAATCAGATTTTGTTTTATCTCTCTGTGTGTTTTTTGTGGTTGTTGTTTGCTTTGTTTTGAGGCAAGTTTTCATACGGCTGAGGCTGGCCTCAGACTCACCATGTATCTCAGGATAAGCCTGAACTCCTGACCCTTATGCCTTTACCTCCCAAGTGCTGAAATTACAGCCACAGGCCACAAAGCCCAGCTGGTTCTCATTACTAGAAATGAGTCTTCATCACTTCCTCCCTTTCTACTAGTTACTGATCTTCATTTTGGAATATATTAGGTCCAAACTTTTTGTGGTAGAAAAAGAGGATCTCTGTCAAAAAGAAAGATTACACTTCAATTCTTGGGTATATTTCCTTAGATGTTTGAGATCAAATGTGACTTATATTCAAATAACTTAAATTCATAAGAATCTACAGAGTCACTGCTATATGGGGAAAAGTATTTNCAAGCTGGAATAGGCTCTTGAGGGATGGAAGAAAGATAATAGATGCCTAATGGTAACTGTATTATAAGAAGACATCTATGGTACCATACACTCATAAATAATTGGTAGTTACTTAAGGAGCATGATATGAACTCCACCTTTCAGATGTGACTAATTTAAAACTCCTAATAANGAAACAGGCTCTAATCTAAAGCTTATTTTTAAGGTTTCCTTAGGGAAAATGTATTAGTAAACAAGTTTGTGACAAAGAAGCTGTCTTAGTTACTATTCTGTGGCTGTGACAAAACATCATGATAAAGGCAACTTACAAAAGAAAGCATTTACTTGGGTTTAGGATTTCAGGGGGTTAGAGTCTGTGACAGTGGAACAAAGGTATGATGGCAGAAATGGTTGAGAGCTCATATCATGATCTATAAGTAGGAGACTGAGAGGGAACACTGGGAATTGCATGAGTCTTTTGAAACTTTAGGGCCTGTCCCCAGTGACCTATTTCCTCCAACAAGGCCACACTTCCTAATTCTTCCCAAACAGTTCCACCAACTGGGGACAAAGTATTAAAAAATATGAGCCTGGGACAGGGGCATTCTCATTCAAAACATCACAGAAGCAAAGATCATAGCATAATTCATCTGCATAAAATAGAATATTTAGCCAGGCATGGTGGTGCATGCCTTTAATCCCAACACTCAAGAACTCACTCTCTGTGAGTTCGAGGCTAGCCTGGTCTACAAAGAGAGTTCCAGACCAGCCAAGGATGTTACACAGAGAAACTGT